>LBNU01036898.1:2320-29013 GCA_014162995.1 Artemisia annua | reverse complement strand
ACTACTCATTTTTAGTTGCGCATCATAACAAGTTTTACACCAAACTTTATATCCAAAATTGTCACAATACTTCTTATGACCAATCAAGGAATTATACACAAGTATATGTTTAGTACTTATTTGATTTCTCTTAAATTTAATATTCATATAAACAAGGATTGACACCCTTTGTTCGACAAACAATTTTTACTACAAAACCTACAAATCCCTTGGGACGATCTCGACTTACCCACCTTTACTACATCGAACGAGTATACTTGCTCGTATGTGCTAAATTACTAAACGGATAATTCGTGTTTATAAATTTTAAAACTTGCACTAACAAAACGCACATCAGACTAAGAATCCCCGTTTGAGTCTGCTAGGATGAGCCACTCAAGCGCACTTTATTTAAATAACTCATAGGTTACTGGCAAATACCTATCCTGGGGGCATTATATACTTTACATCATACTTGATGCCTGTCAATCATTGTGTGTCATGAGCTTAATGCAATACTTAACCTGATTATTAACTGAATAATCAACTTGTTTTTAACTTGTTAATTATGAATCGATGCAATTAACGCTTATACCTTGTGTTCAACTTTTAAAACTTAAACCTATGAACTTCACTCAACTTTTAGTTGACTTTTAGCATGTATCTCAGGAAACTAAGCTGGACTCAAGACATGGATTAAGGCATAAAACCTGGCATGGGTGTAAAATAAATGTTTTATCATTCGCTTTTAAATAAAACAAACATGTCATGTGTTGGCAAACAATGAAACCTCTCGTATTTTCAAATACTTGATCTTTTGAATGATAAACGTATCTTTTTCAAAACGCAGCATCGAGTCGTTTTCTATGATTATGACTAAGATCCACTACGTAATACCCCATAAAGTCTTCCGCTATTATCGTTAAATTTTAGGGGTGTTACACATAATTTCATCTAAACTCTCTGATGCAGGTTTTACTGACCAGGTTTTAATATTTATATTAGTTTCGTTTACCTAAGGTCTACCTTTACGCACTAACGGACAGTGTATCTGAAAGTGTGTGGTATAGCTAGTTGGTAAAGCCAAGGTCGTCCCAAAAGCTAAGTGTGTGGAAATTATCTAAGTTCGTGTCACGTTTAAAAGGGGGTTTTATGATTGAAAGATTAATTAAACTAAGAAAATTAAGTAACAAGACAAGTAAATAAAATAGAAGAAAATCAATAAGAGAGAAGTAGTGTTAACCTAATTACTGCTCTTGTTATCATTTTGACTAGTTTTCTTAATGGTGCATCCTATCATATCGTCTGGGGATTTAATTCATTTCGGATCAGAGGGTTAAATCACCTACGTCTATCTTACACCTTGTCCTATCCAAAACTATTGTAAAGCCTTGGGTTCATCGGTACGAAAATGCAAGAGTCATTAAGTGCCTCTACTAACATGGACAAGTCTAACGAATGCGGCATGGTCAGATCTTACACCCCTCTAACTCCGTTAAGTGTCTAGCATCGGTAGGTGGTCCTAGGGTTAATTCGCACGTGTATGATGATATTGCTACCACCAAGTCACATCCCTAGCGACTTGCTTCCTAGGGTTAATTCCACAAGTCTCTAGGGAACCTACGGGAACCAGAGTATCCCAAGCCTCGCCATGAAAGTATACAAACAATAGATAATAGATGCGTAGAAAACTAAATCAAAACAATAACAATTTCATAACTAGGCTAACACCAAGAGGTGTTTAGCAACTCATATTCATAATTGCAGTAAAACAAGTTTGAGTTAATACAAAAGTAAACATAAATCGAGTACAAAACAAAGGTATGGATAAACTTATGATTGGTGTGTGAATCCTCCCTTGGAAATGACTTGTATGAGGCTAGAACTTCGTTCCTCCGACTCTCTGAGTTTCTCCCAACTTCTGTGTGGTGAAAAATGAATGAATAAACTCGGATTTAGGGTTGGTATTTGTAGGCCCGACTTTGTTACGGCGTAGCTGATAAGATTGCTACGCCGTAACCTTTGTAAATAAGTGTTACGCCGTAGCTTGATCAAGTGCTACGGGCATAATATCTTGATAAGAGGCTTCCTAAGGCGTAGCTACTAGGGTTGCTACACCGTAACTTCTTTCTTGGCCTTGTTAGTTCCTCTCAACCTCAAATTGGGGCTTACGTCGTAGCTGGAGAGTTGTTTACTCCGTAAAGCCTTTTAGTGGATCATTACGCTGTAGCCGCATGACTGGCTACGCCGTAGTCTTCATAAATTCTTTCTTACGGCGTAAGTTGATGACCCTTTACGCCGTAATCTTCATAAAGTCTTGCTACGGCGTAGGTGGATGAACCTCTACGCCATAGTGAGTGCAGAATCCATAATTTCCACATATTTGCTTCAAAGTCCTTCCATTTCCGCGTATGTTCGTTCTTTCACTCATCTTTACCCTGAAACCAAAATAGGAATAAATAAGAGTATATATTCTTCATACAAATAGAAAAGATGAGCATTTTAGGGGGAAATTAACACTTAAATCATGGGTAAATTTGACGTCATCACTCTCTGATAAGAAAAATGAAAATTAATTTCAGTTCTCAAAAATCACAAAAGAGACCTTATTAGAATAATTCTCAAAAAGATATCCCCCATGAATTAGGAGAATATTAATTTAAGTCTATCGTCTTCCCTTTCCTCTAAACTTCCGAAATTCTTAAGATCATCATATTCTAAGTCCTTGCTTGCGTATATGGTGCCTGCTAGATCATTAAGTGCATGATCTAATTGAGCATCAATTAAACTATTAAGCTCCCTAAGCTCCCTAATTTCACTTTCGATTTGGTATCGCAATGACGCTACTTCGTCGAGTGTGAGGGGTGGATTCGCGCTTTCCATATTCCCCGGCAGCGGCGCCTAAAACTTGATATGCGTGGGTTTTTCAACCTATGCACTTAGGTTTTACCTCTCAAGGGATCTTGAGAAGCTTACAACCCCCACCAGGCAGTGTACCTGACCGATGTAGTATAGTGAAGTGGCAAGTACCGGGGGATTGATCGTTCTCTCGGGGAATAGTGTCATTAGGCTTGAAAAGCTACCCTAATTAGGTCTAAGGGTTGAAGGATGATTCTTTTTGTATTTTATATTTTATGAAAGCAAGTAAAAATCTCAGTTTTGGAAGGAGTGGGCGGAATCAGTTGCTAGCCAACTAACCCAAATATCTACTTTTGCAAATAAAATAAAATAACAAGAAAATTAAAGTGGTTGTGAAACTTATATATGAGAAATATGTGTTTACTTAGATTTCCTTACTCCCTAGCTATCTTTTACATGTTAATTGGTTTGTTGTGATTATGTGGATGACGGATTGTATTCCTTTAAACCATTCGTAGGGCCATGGATTTGAAAGAAGACTTATCTTTAATTAAACATCAAGGTTTCAAGGGTGAAAAACCCTTAAAAATACTGTAGACTTCGAGCTAGGGTTTTTCCCAAAAGTTGCACACCAATGAATGAAAATTAGAAAAGTATATATAGATTTTACAAGCTGACGGCGTCACGTTATAGAGTGTGACGCCGTCACCTCGCCGCCAAACTATAATCCGGATTGCTCAGATCCACTTCTGACGCCGTCCCCTTATAATTTTTCTAGGCCGTCTCCCTTTACCACATAACGTGACGGCCTAAGCGTCACAAAGCGTGACGCCGTCACAAAAACTCTCTGGGGTGTCTCTTGTAAACTTCGTATCCATCTCTTTGTCAAAGCGTGACACCGTCACACAGCAGAACGTGACGCCGTCAGGTACTGTTTCCAGCATATTTTGAGACTTTGTCGTTTTCTTCACTTTAATGCCCCAAAAACGTCCAAAATGCTTCCTTTTCCAGAATTCTTCTTCAAAGTACTTAAAATGACAAAAGAAATGATTTAGGGCAATATTTGATCAAATAATTACGGATTAGGGCTTAAATGACCCCCTAAAAGCGGTACACTTTTCGCTTCATCACTTGCACTAAAGGTGAGTGCAATAAAGGGTTTAACAAGGGGGTCGAAAAGTTAATGTGACTAATCGATAAACACACACATAAAGGTTATTTGGGTGATAATCCTAAAATATTGCCTTCTTAAAAAGTTTCTTCCAAATGTATCAAGAAATCCCAATACACTACTCGTAAATGGTTTCAAAATGATGTAAAAGCCAAGTTCTAAAGTTTACAAACTACCGGCATACTCATAATTTTGGTGGATTTGGGGTAAAACAGGGGAACTGAAATAGGCTAAACCTCACCATGGTATTAAGGGTTAATGTGCTCGGCTAAGGTCCATTCTAGTTAGGTTCGGAAAAACATGTCAAAAGTTTTAAAAGTGGCATAATTTTTCAAAATAAACTAGAAAAAATGGAGTAAGATAAAGTTCAAGTATATAATTCTACTACCATCCCCCACTTGAGTTGTACAAAGTCCCTTTTGTACATAATATAAAAATAAAGAGGAAAAGTAGAATTAGAACGAGAACTTCCCTGAAATTCGCTCTTAAAAATGGTAGAAGGATCATGTTGAAAAACGTGCCTTCGCTTCGCCTAAAGAGCAAACTTCAATTCCATGGAATCACACAACTACCAAAAGCATAAAACCTAAAAAAGAAAAATAAAAAGAAAAAGAAAAACCTAACTCATTTTTGTAGGAATCACGGTTGCATTTAGCGTATGCAACAAGCCTTTTAAACCACTTGGTGTCCCAAATGAACGAGTGAAGTCTCGTGAGGGTTTACAGGGAACACACCCACAAAGTTCATTTAAAAACTAATACAAGTTTAAATAATGTTTTGTAAAAAATAAAAAGCATTTTTAAGGTTTAGAAGGTAGCTACGGCGTAGCTGAAATGGGGTGCTACGCCGTAGTTGCTGATTTTAATCCGAGTGACACCTGGGGGTTGCTACGGCATAGTCAGTGAAGGAGCTACACCGTAGCAAAGGTCTGGGGCATTTTTTTGGTGCAAAAGTCCAAAAATTAGTTCCCCATCGCAATGCTTCCTTTAGTACCTGCAAATTATTAGTACGAAATATACCAAACCAACAAAATAAAGAAAAATAAAAAGGAAAAGGATAATTCGGGTTGTCTTCCGAAAGAGCACTTTTGTTTATTATCGAGTCTTTAAGTTAGACTCACTGCCATGGCTAGTCTGCCGGTGGCTGATGGATTTTCCCGTGCTCGTCTATCTCCTTTCGTAGGTTATGCCTTATCCATGCAACATATGTAGCGGTACGACAATATTCCTTGGTCTCAATTCTTTGTACTTTTGAGAACCTTTCTTTAGGTCCTAAATGATATCGGGTTACTTCGTACGTTTCTGCGATGATGGGTGGAGGTTTTTTGTATTGCAACCCCAACAGTTTACACCGCCGTTGTTTAAGTCTCATCGTCAGGGTCAGTGAACCCCTTAGTTCCTTTTAATTCTAAGTAATCCATACCTCCGTCAATGTCATCGTCATCGGATGACGTTCCATCTTTTCGTGGTCCCTCTTCATTATCCTCCTTTCTTTGCTTGCTTTGTTCGTTATCCTGTATGGTTCCATTGTATTCATGATCGTAAGCCTTACATTCACATAGACTTGACCGGCTCATACATCCAACCCAAATCTTTTCTTTTGTAACAACATCAACTTTTCCATACTTAATCTTAATCCAATCATCGAATCCTAAATTATTAACCCATTCCAAGTCATTCCTTTGGTTGTCATTAGTTGAAAACCATAGGTATTCATGGTCATTTACTCTCGTAATGCTACTTACTCCATTACATTCATCTTCATAGGGGTCACAAGATGCCCATGTTTTACTTCCATTAATATCTCGGGTTTTTACCTGCTCGCACCAATGTGTCTTTTTGTTTATACTAATTTGTGTCTGCGATGAGGTAGGACTCTGATTGCTACCTTCATCATGTGAAATATCCTTGTTGGGCTTCTCTTTACTGATAAGATTATTCCAGATTTTCCGTTTCTCATCTCTTCTGATTTTACCATCGACGATTCAGACCCAATCGTCAAAAACCATACTTCTATCCCATTCTAACAATTTCCCCATAGCGTCATTTGTAGAACTCCATAAGTGTTTATCGTTTCCTACTCTACTCGCGTCGTGTCCTCCATCACAAAGATGGTATTTTCTTATTATTTCATCGCTATTCATTTCATGCTGGGCTAGCATCCCCAAGACGTTTTCAGCTTCCTCCCCTTTTTTAGGGGTAATTATTCTGCTAGATGAGCCTTGAGCATACGAATTTGGAATAGTCCCCTTCATTCCTTGTGACTCGTTGGAGGGGTCACAGCCCTTATTCTCGTGGTCTCTTTCCTGCGCAAAATCACTAGACAAATTATTCAGATCAAGGGTTAATATTTCATGCGCAGTCAAGTCGGGTGAAGACTCCCTTTCATGAATGTTGCCATTATTGATTACATAAACGGTTTCTAATTTATGACACCGCCCTTTTTCGTCCACATTAAATACTATTTTTTTTATCATTACAAGTAAGAGAGATTAATTTATTAAAGACATCAATTATGGCGTGAGCAGTGGCAAGCAAGGGTCGTCCTAAAATAATTGGTAAGTGGTTATCTTCTTCCATGTCGAGTATGACGAAATCAACAGGAAAGGTGAATTCATCAATTTTTAACAATACATTTTCAACTATACCCTTGGGGATACTAACTGTTCTATCAGCCATTTCTATGGTCATGCAAACTGGTTTGATTTTTCCCAAATTCAAGCGTTTGTACAGAGAAAACGACATGATACTAATACTTGCTCCTAGATCTGCTAACGCGTTACTAATAAACAAGTTATCAATAGAACAAGGGAGAATAAAACTTCCTGGGTCCTTTTCTTTAGGAGGCAACTGATGTTGAATTACTGCGGAGCACGTGGCGTTTAGTCTTACTTCCTCTCCTTCATCACTTTTCAAAGAGAAAAGGTCCATCTCCTCCTCGAAGTCCATATCATTGTCAGATTCCCCCCACCTTGCTCAGCAAAAAAATTCAAGCTCTTCATCAGAATACCTGAAAGGAATATAAAGAGGTTGACCATTGTTAGAAAATATAGCTTTACATACTCCGGAATTTTTAGAGCACTCTCCTCGTTCACCCCCTGCTTGCTTGGATACTTGATTAGTCAATACCCCTATCTTGGTTTCAAGACCTCTTATAGTTTCCTCATGGCTTTTGAGGTTAAGTGTTGTTCCTTCCTGAAAGCTTCTAAGCCACTCTTCTCGTTCCAATTGCTTCTTAGCCGACTCATTAAAATATCTTTGGATAGACCGCTCAAGATCAGATTGTGGTCGGTTATATCCTGATGTCCCCTTACGATAACTGTTGCTGTTGTAACCTTGGAACGGTCTACTCTCCCCATATTTAACTTCTTTAGTTTTCCCATTGCCCTCGTTCAAGGGGCAATCTTTAGACAAATGGGGACCTTCACAAACCTCGCAACCAACTTGAATAGCATGGACATTTTCTTTCAACTTTTTCATGTCATGTCCCAAGCTTTCGAGTTTGTTGGTGATTAAGGTAATTCCATCCGAGTTCCCAACAATGCTCCTACTATTTCCTCCTTCATGCCACTTTTGAGAGTGGTCCGCCATTTCTTCAATAGCCTTTAAGGCTTGGGCAGGAGTCATGCTAGGGATTGGTCCCTGAGAATCTAGCATTTGCCGGGTTGAGATGTTGATCCCCTTGTAAAAAAATGTTGACCATTTGTTGCTTGTTGAGATCATGAGTTGGGCACTTGTACAAAAGGTCATTGTACCTATCCCAAGCTTGGTACAATGTTTCATATCCGTCTTGCTTGAAGTTGTGAATGTCTTTAAGCTGTTTTGTCGTCCTTGAAGGAGGGCAATACCTTTGGATGAAATGCTTCTTCAAAAGAGCCCAAGTGTTAACAACCCCCGCTGGTAACCTATCAATCCATCTCTTAAAACCCACATTTTTAGTGGATCATTACGCTGTAGCCGTATGACTGGCTACGCGGTAGTCTTCATAAATTCTTTCTTACGACGTAAGTTGATGACCCTTTACGCCGTAATCTTCATAAAGTCTTGCTACGGCATAGGTGGATGAACCTCTACGCCATAGTGAGTGCAGAATCCATAATTTCCACATATTTGCTTCAAAGTCCTTCCATTTCCGCGTATGTTCGTTCTTTTACTCATCTTTACCCTGAAACCAAAATAGGAATAAATAAGAGTATATATTCTTCATACAAATAGAAAAGATGAGCATTTTAGGGGGAAACTAACACTTAAATCATGGGTAAATTTGATGTCATCAAATATCCCCCCACTTGAACTCTATTTGCCCTCAAGAAGACCTTATTAGAATAATTCTCAAAAAGATATCCCCCATGAATTAGGAGAATATGAATTTAAGTCTATCGTCTTCCCTTTCCTCTAAACTTCCGAAATTCTTAAGATCATCATATTCTAAGTCCTTGCTTGCGTATATGGTGCCTACTAGATCATTAAGTGCATGATCTAATTGAGCATCAATTAAACTATTAAGCTCCCTAAGCTCCCTAATTTCACTTTCGATTTGGTATCGCAATGACGCTACTTCGTCGGGTGTGAGGGGTGGATTTGCGCTTTCCATAATGGCAAACGGAATAATTAATGGACAAGTTACTACGAACAAAAACACAGAGAGAAAGATAGACTAAAGAAAACCTAGANTGCATGATCTAATTGAGCATCAATTAAACTATTAAGCTCCCTAAGCTCCCTAATTTCACTTTCGATTTGGTATCGCAATGACGCTACTTCGTCGGGTGTGAGGGGTGGATTTGCGCTTTCCATAATGGCAAACGGAATAATTAATGGACAAGTTACTACGAACAAAAACACAGAGAGAAAGATAGACTAAAGAAAACCTAGAAAAATAAAAATAAAAATCTCACTAGAAAGGATTCTAATGAGTAGACCTAAGTAAAAATAAAATTTTCAACCTAAACAATAACTATTCCCCGGCAGCGGCGCCAAAAACTTGATATGCGTGGGTTTTGCAACCTATGCACTTAGGTTTTACCTCTCAAGGGATCTTGAGAAGCTTACAACCCCCACCAGGCAGTGTACCTGACCGATGTAGTATAGTGAAGTGGCAAGTACTGGGGGATTGATCGTTCTCTCGGGGAATAATGTCGTTAGGCTTGAAAAGCTACTCTAATTAGTTCTAAGGGTTGAGGGATGATTCTTTTTGTATTTTATATTTTATGAAAGCAAGTAAAAATCTCGGTTTTGGAAGGAGTGGGCGGAATTAGTTGCTAGCCAACTAACCCAAATATCTACTTTCGCAAATAAAATAAAATAACAAGAAAATTAAAGTGGTTGTGAAACTTATATATGAGAAATATGTGTTTACTTAGATTTCCTTACTCCCTAGCTATCTTTTATATGTTAATTGGTTTGTTGTGATTATGTGGATGACGGGTTGTATTCCTTTAAACCATTCGTAGGGCCGTGTACGATCTTCCCTAACTCTATAAGCTCCTACTTCACTCCTATGTCGAGCCGATTTAAGCTCCTAACATGGGATCATTAGAATTCGCTCATGCATTAAATACAACCAAATAATCGTAGTACACATCCGATTCATGTTTCTTAAGACGTTCAAGCAAGTTACCGTATAGGAGGTTAGCCAGTTTTCTTAAGCCTAACATCGACTTCACCCAACCACAATAATCACAAGCAAACCAACAACATATAATCAATAGCTAGGTTTCATTAGATCTAAGCAAACACAATAAAGACCTAGCCTAGCATGTTAATTAAAAGACAAGCATAAGATATAATCAAACCACACATAGACATATTGATTGATTTGGAAGAAGACTTATCTTTAATTAAACATCAAGGGTTCAAGGGTGAAAAACCCTTAAAAATATTGTGGAATACGAGCTAGGGTTTTTCCCAAAAGTTGCACACTAATGAATGAAAATTAGAAAACTATATATAGATTTTACAAGCTGACGGCGTCACGTTATAGAGTGTGACGCCGTCACCTCGCCGCCAAACTATACTTCGGATTGCTCAGATCCACTTCTGACGCCGTCCCCTTATAATTCTTGCAGGCCGTCTCCTTTTACCACATAACGTGACGGCCTAGGCGTCACAAAGCGTGACGCCGTCACAAAAACTCTCTGGGGCGTCTCGTGTAAACTTCGTATCCATCTCTTTGTCAAAGCGTGACGCCGTCACACAGCAAAACGTGACGCCGTCAGGTACTGTTTCCAGCATATTTTGAGACTTTGTCATTTTCTTCACTTTTATGCTCAAAAAACGTCCAAAATGCTTCCTTTTCCAGAATTCCTCTTCAAAGTACCTAAAATGACAAAAAGAACGATTTAGGGCAATATTTGATCAAATAATTATGGATTAGAGCTTAAATGACCCCCTAAAAGCGGTACACTTTTCGCTTCATCAAATACCCTTACACTTGAGATTTGCTTATCCTCAAGCAAATGCGCTTTTATTCCAATCAAAATATGATCTAGGGGTCATTTAACACGAATATAAAAGTAATTACAACAAATAGTCATTCAACCCTAGCCATAATAAGCACGGAAATCATACACTAGCACCTTACAAATAGTGTTTGGATACTCTCATCTCTCAGGTGTTATAAACCTATATAACTAAATGGAAATGGAAAAATATCACTCACTACCTGTCATAGTAAATAGATTACCATAGGCTTGGGAAAGGATCAAAAACCTCCTCCACTAGGCGTAAGCACCTAAGATAAACTATCATAGAGGGCTTTACAAAGGGTTATAATGTTAAGTGTAGGGATATGATAACACGGTTTGGTTGGAATAAAGGGTATTTTTAGTGGTGGCGAGTTAATTATCTTGATCAAATACATGCACAAAGTGGCGCTGCTAAGCCAAGACTCGACTCGACTTAAGCTAATAAGAAAATAGCAAAAGCATAAATAAAGGTAAAATGAGACGGGATGGAAGTCCGTATGTTTTTTCTACTTTTCTTTTTCCAATTTTTTTCGTTTTTCTTGTTTTTTCAATTTTTTTTCATGCACTCTTGCCCTACCATCCAAAATAATACATCATAGGGGCCTCGGTTCTCCCCTTACACTTGAACTTTTACATACTTTACAATAAGCTATTCTAATGACTCGAATTAAGATAATTGAAAAACTTGGAGTACTTTAAAATATTAACGCACATATGGGGGTAATAATTGACTTCTTTCCCATTACTCCATTACATTAGTACTTTACCCATGAGTCCCAATCGTCCCAAAACAATATGTACAAGGATATGACTCGACTTAGCAACCATGTAAGTAATAAGATAATTAACTAAGGGTTTAACAAATGTTGTCACAATAATGCACTAAAGATGAGTGCATACAAGGTAGGCTAAGGCGATTTGGGTGGATTGTAAACAAATTCTTCCTTTAAGTAAAATGCTTAAAGTTAGAAACGAAAAGATAGGCTCGGAGGGGTGTACTAGGGGTATCGGGTACTAAAAATGAGTACAACGCTAAGGTGTGGGAGAATTACTTGACTAATGTAGCCAATGTAATTATAATACGGGTGTAAAACAAGGGTTATCCTAATGCCTCTTATCATGTAGTAAATCTAACTACACGAATGTAGTCTCACTTGTGGATTTGGGATGGTCCTAACGCAAGTTCAAGAATCTATAGGCTACCGGTACACACACAAGCATCAAAAATGAATACTTTTCCTAACAATTCTAGGGGTGAACCTCACATATTTGGCGGGAAATTTTTTTGAGCGGTACGGTTTTTGTGCTAGTAATACAATTCCCTATCCATGAGACGCTTATTATTCCTAAAGTATCACTGCTAAATGTTGTAAAAAATTTTAACTTTGCGCTAAAATTGCCCTAACCAATGTTTCTCTCAGTTTTATTACACAAGTACCATTGAACAAAACAAAAATCAAGCGTAAAAGCATTTTCTAAGGCGCTTTCATTTACCCCCTTACACTTAAACCGAACGTTGTCCTCAATGTTCACATAAAAGATGTAAAAGTAGAGAAAGAAAGAATGAAACAAATACTCCCCTGATTTTTTTGCGTGGATTGTGTGGTAACATGGTTAGATCTTCTTCCAAGATGATGTAAAAGCTCCAAGCTCAAAGCGACTTCAAAAGCTTGATATCATGAACTTGATTCCATGTTCACCTTCTTGTCCAAAATAACCTGTTAAACCTGAGAAAACAAACTAGGCAAACCTCGTGTAAAATCGGCGGCAAAATCTATATAAGGATATAATGCTTGTGGAATGAAAATTTTGCAGATTCCTGGAATTAGAGGTGCAGTAATTTTTATAATCCGACAGAAAAACTAAATTTTAAAACGTTTTCTGAAATTCAAAGGCTGACGTCGTCAGCTTTTAAAGGCTGACGCCGTCAGAATTGATCTGACAGAATTCTTATGTTTAGTTTTCGAAAAATTTCTGGAAAAACAAATACCTTAACTCCTGGAATCCTGCAAAATTTCATTATGACTCGATACAAGCATTTGACTCTAACAAATACTAATATGCATGTTTATTTTATATTATTACAATTCATGTTTCAATTCGTTCTTATAAACAAATTTAGATTCCCCTTACACTTATCTTTTGCAAAATACCTTTATATGTAGTTAAGACGAAGTTAAAAACAAAATAAAGCATTTTCACAATTTTAATTTGAAACATGAATCAATAATGATAAAAATAAAACATGCATACGGACAATAATAAAATCAAATAAACAAACACACAAAACAAATAAAGCTTGGGTTGCCTCCCAAGAAGCGCTTTTCTTTATTAACGAGTCTTGTAGCTAGACTCAAAGTCACTTTCTATTACGTGACTTCTTCGTTGGTCACGGTCTCTAGGTCACCGCTAACATATGTCTCAAATTCCGGGTCTGATTGCAAATATCCTTTGTAAAGGCTCTTTACCTTTTTCTCAATTGCCTTTCTAACCTTTTTGGCAATCTCTGTATCAACCTTATATTTAGGCCCAAGGGTCAAGCAATCCTTATAATAGAGGCTCCGTTTTTCCCACACATAGTCCATGCCCTTTCTCTTATCTTCTTCATTTATATCCTCAATTGCACCAATGTTATCCTTATCTAGTTGGGGCACCAAACGAAACTCCTTCATCCTATTAGGCATTCTATATATGATCATATCGGTTTCATAAGAAAATTGAATTGTCCCCTCCAATTCATCGTAACTCAACTTGGACTCTTCTATGAACGGCTTACCTAATACGACATGGGATAAGCTACAATCTATAACACTCGCTAAGTCTTCAACAATCATGAAGTCAGTGACATACGTAAAGTTCCCAACTAAGACATGTAAATCTCTAACCCTCCCGACAAAATTACAAATTCCACCGGGGTAGTTGGGGTCTTTCCTAGGTTTAAGCCTCTCATTCATTATATCATTATAGACACTTGAAGACATAACGTTGATTGGGGATTCAAATTTAATGTAAGCATGATAACCGTATCTATATCCTATCATGCATGGTATCTTAACGCTCCTAGGGTTGCCTCTTTTTATCTTCGGATCAATCTTAACGAAGGGAGAGCGAGGGTTATCGATTATGTTATAGTAATAGGCAGTTTCTTCCTTAGTGGGGTAAAGATTAAAATATTCATCACCTATTCTATCGTCTTCCCTTTCCTCTAAACTTCCGGAATTCTTAAGATCATCATATTCTAAGTCCTTGCTTGCGTATATGGCGCCTGCTAGGTCATTAAGTGATTGAGCATCAATTAAACTATTAAGCTCCCTAAGCTCCCTAATTTCACTTTCGATTTGGTATCACAATGACGCTACTTCGTCGGGTGTGAGGGGTGGATTCGCGCTTTCTATAATGGCAAACGGAATAATTAATGGACAAGTTACTACGAACAAAAACACAGAGAGAAAGATAGACTAAAGAAAACCTAGAAAAATAAAAATAAAAATCTCACTAGAAAGGATTTTAATGAGTAGACCTAAGTAAAAATAAAATTTTCAACCTAAACAATAACTATTCCCCGGCAGCGGCGCCAAAAACTTGATATGCGTGGGTTTTGCAACCTATGCACTTAGGTTTTACCTCTCAAGGGATCTTGAGAAGCTTACAACCCCCATCAGGCAGTTTACCTGACCGATGTAGTATAGTGAAGTGGCAAGTACCGGGGGATTGATCGTTCTCTCGGGGAATAGTGACATTAGGCTTGAAAAGCTACCCTAATTAGGTCTAAGGGTTGAAGGATGATTCTTTTTGTATTTTATATTTTATGAAAGCAAGTAAAAATCTCAGTTTTGTAAGGAGTTGGCGGAATTAGTTGCTAGCCAACTAACCCAAATATCTACTTTTGCAAATAAAATAAAATAACAAGAAAATTAAAGTGGTTGTGAAACTTATATATGAGAAATATGTGTTTACTTAGATTTCCTTACTCCCTAGCTATCTTTTATATGTTAATTGGTTTGTTGTGATTATGTGGATGACGGATTGTATTCCTTTAAACCATTCGTAGGGCCATTGATTTGAAAGAAGACTTATCTTTAATTAAACATCAAGGTTTCAAGGGTGAAAAACCCTTAAAAATACTGTAGAATACGAGCTAGGGTTTTTCCCAAAAGTTGCACACCAATGAATGAAAATTAAAAAAGTATATATAGATTTTACAAGCTGACGGCGTCACGTTATAGAGTGTGACGCCGTCACCTCACCGCCAAACTATAATCCGGATTGCTCAGATCCACTTCTGACGCCGTCCCCTTATAATTTTTCCAGGCCGTCTCCATTTACCACATAACGTGACGGCCTAAGCGTCACAAAGCGTGACGCCGTCACAAAAACTCTCTGGGCGTCTCTTGTAAACTTCGTATCCATCTCTTTGTCAAAGCGTGACACCGTCACACAGCAGAACGTGACGCCGTCAGGTACTGTTTCCAGCATATTTTGAGACTTTGTCGTTTTCTTCACTTTTATGCTCCAAAAACGTCCAAAATGCTTCCTTTTCCAGAATTCTTCTTCAAAGTACCTAAAATGACAAAAGGAACGATTTAGGGCAATATTTGATCAAATAATTACGGATTAGGGCTTAAATGACCCCCTAAAAGCGGTACACTTTTCGCTTCATCACTTGCACTAAAGGTGAGTGCAACAAAGGGTTTAACACGGGGGTCAAAAAGTTAATGTGACTAATCGATAAACACACACATAAAGGTTATTTGGGTGATAATCCTAAAATATTGCCTTCTTAAAAAGTTTCTTCCAAATGTATCAAGAAATCCCAATACACTACTCGTAAATGGTTTCAAAATGATGTAAAAGCCAAGTTCTAAAGTTTACAAACTACCGGCACACTCATAATTTTGGTGGATTTGGGGTAAAACAGGGGAAACTGAAATAGGCTAAACCTCACCATGGTATTAAGGGTTAATGTGCTCGGCTAAGGTCCATTCTAGTTAGGTTCGGAAAAACATGTCAAAAGTTTTAAAAGTGGCATAATTTTTCAAAATAAACTAGAAAAATGGGGCAAGATAAAGTTCAAGTATATAATTCTACTCCCGTCCCCCCACTTGAGTTGTACAAAGTCCCTTTTGTACATAAAATAAAAATAAAGAGGAAAAGTAGAATTAGAACGAGAACTTCCCTGAAATTCGCTCTTGAAAATGGTAGAAGGATCATGTTGAAAAACGTGCCTTCGCTTCGCCTAATGAGCAAACTTCAATTCCCTGGAATCACACAACTACCAAAAGCATAAAACCTAAAAAGAAAAATAAAAATAAAAAGAAAAACCTAACTCACTTTCGTAGGAATCACGGTTGCATTTAGCGTATGCAACAAGCCTTTTAAACCACTTGGTGTCCCAAGTGGACGAGTGAAGTCTCGTGAGGGTTTACAGGGAACACACCCACAAAGTTCATTTAAAAACTAATACAAGTTTAAATAATGTTTTGTAAAAAATAAAAAGCATTTTTAAGGTTCAGAAGGTAGCTACGGCGTAGCTGAAATGGGGTGCTACGCCGTAGTTGCTGATTTTAATCCGAATGACACCTGGGGGTTGCTACGGCGTAGTCAGTGAAGGAGCTACGCCGTAGCAAAGGTCTGGGGCATTTTTCTTGGTGCAAAAGTCCAAAAATTAGTTCCCCATCGCAATGCTTCCTTTAGTACCTGCAAATTATTAGTACGAAATATACCAAACCAACAAAATAAAGAAAAATAAAAAGGAAAAGGATAATTCGGGTTGTCTTCCGAAAGAGCACTTTTGTTTATTATCGAGTCTTTAAGTTAGACTCACTGCCATGGCTAGTCTGCCGGTGGCTGATGGATTTGCCCGTGCTCGTCTATCTCCTTTCGTAGGTTATGCCTTATCCATGCAACATATGTAGCGGTACGACAATATTCCTTGGTCTCAATTCTTTGTACTTTTGAGAACCTTTCTTTAGGTCCTAAATGATATCGGGTTACTTCGTACGTTTCTGCGATGATGGGCGGAGGTTTTTTGTATTGCAACCCCAACAGTTTACACCGCCGTTGTTTAAGTCTCATCGTCAGGGTCAGTGAACCACTTAGTTCCTTTTAATTCTAAGTAATCCATACCTCCGTCAATGTCATCGTCATCGGATGACGTTCCATCTTTTCGTGGTCCCTCTTCATTATCCTCCTTTCTTTGCTTGCTTTGTTCGTTATCCTGTATGGTTCCATTGTATTCATGATCGTAAGCCTTACATTCACATAGACTTGACCGGCTCATACATCCAACCCAAATCTTTTCTTTTGTAACAGCATCAACTTTTCCATACTTAATCTTAATCCAATCATCGAATCCTAAATTATTAACCCATTCCAAGTCATTCCTTTGGTTGTCATTAGTTGAAAACCATAGGTATTCATGGTCATTTACTCTCGTAATGCTACTTACTCCATTACATTCATCTTCATAGGGGTCACAAGATGCCCATGTTTTACTTCCATTAATATCTCGGGTTTTTACCTGCTCGCACCAATGTGTCTTTTTGTTTATACTAATTTGTGTCTGCGATGAGGTAGGACTCTGATTGCTACCTTCATCATGTGAAATATCCTTGTTGGGCTTCTCTTTACTGATAAGATTATTCCAGATTTTCCGTTTCTCGTCTCTTCTGATTTTACCATCGACGATTCGGACCCAATCGTCAAAAACCATACTTCTATCCCATTCTAACAATTACCCCATAACGTCATTTGTAGAACTCCATAAGTGTTTATCGTTTCCTACTCTACTCGCGTCGTGTCCTCCATCACAAAGATCGGCATTTAGGTTGCATGATGCCCATAAATTGTACCATTCCTCTTTGTTGACAGGTATTGCCTCGCACCAATGGTATTTTCTTATTATTCATCGCTATTCATTTCATGCTGGGCTAGCATCCCCAAGACGTTTTCAGCTTCCTCCCCTTTTTAGGGGTATTTATTCTGCTAGATGAGCCTTGAGCATACGAATTTGGAATAGTCCCCTTCATTCCTTGTGACTCGTTGGAGGGGTCACAGCCCTTATTCTCGTGGTCTCTTTCCTGCGCAAAATCACTAGACAAATTATTCAGATCAGGGGTTAATATTTCATGCGCAGTCAAGTCGGGTGAAGACTCCCTTTCATGAATGTTGCCATTATTGATTACATAAACGGTTTCTAATTTATGACACCGCCCTCTTTCATCCATATTAAATACTATTTTTTTTATCATTACAAGTAAGAGAGATTAATTTATTAAAGACATCAATTATGGCGTGAGCAGTGGCAAGCAAGGGTCGTCCTAAAATAATTGGTAAGTGGTTATCTTCTTCCATGTCGAGTATGACGAAATCAACAGGAAAGGTGAATTCATCAATTTTTACTAATACATTTTCAACTATACCCTTGGGGATACTAACTGTTCTATCAGCCATTTCTATGGTCATGCAAACTGGTTTGATTTTTCCCAAATTCAAGCGTTTGTACAGAGAAAACGGCATGATACTAATACTTGCTCCTAGATCTGCTAACGCGTTACTAATAAACAAGTTATCAATAGAACAAGGGAGAATAAAACTTCCTGGGTCCTTTTCTTTAGGAGGCAACTGATGTTGAATTACTGCGGAGCACGTGGCGTTTAGTCTTACTTCCTCTCCTTCATCACTATTCAAAGAGAAAAGGTCCATCTCCTCCTCGAAGTCCATATCATTGTCAGATTCCCCCCACCTTGCTCAGCAAAAAAATTCAAGCTCTTCATCAGAATACCTGAAAGGAGTATAAAGAGGTTGACCATTGTTAGAAAATATAGCTTTACATACTCCGGAATTTTTAGAGCACTCTCCTCGTTCACCCCCTGCTTGCTTGGATACTTGATTAGTCAATACCCCTATCTTGGTTTCAAGACCTCTTATAGTTTCCTCATGGCTTTTGAGGTTAAGTGTTGTTCCTTCCTGAAAGCTTCTAAGCCACTCTTCTCGTTCCAATTGCTTCTTAGCCGACTCATTAAATATCTTTGGATAGACCGCTCAAGATCAGATTGTGGTCGGTTATATCCTGATGTCCCCTTACGATAACTGTTGCTGTTGTAACCTTGGAACGGTCTACTCTCCCCATATTTAACTTCTTTAGTTTTCCCATTGCCCTCGTTCAAGGGGCAATCTTTAGACAAATGGGGACCTTCACAAACCTCGCAACCAACTTGAATAGCATGGACATTTTCTTTCAACTTTTTCATGTCATGTCCCAAGCTTTCGAGTTTGTTGGTGATTAAGGTAATTCCATCCGAGTTCCCAACAATGCTCCTACTATTTCCTCCTTCATGCCACTTTTGAGAGTGGTCCGCCATTTCTTCAATAGCCTTTAAGGCTTGGGCAGGAGTCATGCTAGGGATTGGTCCCTGAGAATCTAGCATTTGCCGGGTTGAGATGTTGATCCCCTTGTAAAAAAATGTTGACCATTTGTTGCTTGTTGAGATCATGAGTTGGGCACTTGTACAAAAGGTCATTGTACCTATCCCAAGCTTGGTACAATGTTTCATATCCGTCTTGCTTGAAGTTGTGAATGTCTTTAAGCTGTTTTGTCGTCCTTGAAGGAGGGCAATACCTTTGGATGAAATGCTTCTTCAAAAGAGCCCAAGTGTTAACAACCCCCGCTGGTAACCTATCAATCCATCTCTTTGTTGCTCCAGTCAATATCATCAGGAATACTCTGAGCATTATCGCATCATGAGATACTCCTGGAATGTTGAACAAACTGACAATGTAGAGGACATTGTCAATGTGTTCATGAGCATCTTCCGTCTTGCTTCCTGAAAATGGGTCTTTCCGCAATTCCCTGATGAATTGATTTTTAATTTCGAACTGCACATCATCCCCAATAGCCGGCCTAACCAAACCAGGCCCTTGCTCTTCTCGTGTGAGAGCCAAATACTCTTCAAGCGTAAGGTTGTCAATGTCAATTTCTGTCATAGTACCTGAAACTTGAAAACACCCGTGAGTACTGAAAAGAAAATAAAACAAAAATTAAAAACTTAAATAAAATCCTAATAGCTCCCCGGCAGCGGGGCCAAAAACTTTGTTGATATAAATAATGCGTAAAAACGTTATTGATATTTTTCGATATCCCTATGTTTTGACGATCACAAAATGTAAAAACATTAAACGTAAAATTACTACGTAAACAAGTATTTAGTTACAAATATCATTTTATCCAACTAAATCACTTAAGGTATGAATAAACAAATGTCTAATACATTTTTATGATCAAAGGGATTTTTATTTAAACATTACAAAGTTTATAAAATTATACAAACATATTATATATCTTTGAAAAACATTTTTGGTAATAAAGGAAAATGGTTAATTCATAACAAATATATGAATTCAAATTTTTAACCAAAATCAGTTAGTTTTTCACCAAATAAACTTTCCCCAGAAAAGACAAAAGTTTCAGGCCGTTACAGGAGGGCGGCCCCCTTAATTTTAAGGGGGTCGGCCACCAATTAAGGGGGCTGGCACGCTCCTGTGGTCAGAAACTTTTGCCTATAAATACAGGTTCAATCCTGCATTTTTTCCTTACCCTTTGCACGAATTTTTTCAGTCCAAATCCTTTCTAAACATCATTCTAAATCCTTTGATCATAAGATTATAAGTCTTTGTTTCAAGTGATCCAATCCTTTCTCATCCAAAGTGCAAAAGAAGAATACTCCTTCAATATACACTCAAGAAGTATTGTAGAATAGCCTTGTAGATTGTGTAAATCATTTGTAAAGTTGTGTAGTTCTTGTGATAAGTAGATCTAGGTGGGTAGAAGTTGTGTTGTGAAGAGATAGTAGTGAAGTAGTGAAGTAGTAGTGTTGTGTAGAAGTTGTGACTTGTTGTGAAGTTGTGAGATTGGTTCTAGCTACCATTAGAACTCGACATTTTGCTTGGTGTCACTAAACGATGTAAGAAAAGGTGTGAAAGGTTTCTCCGCTAAAAGGGAGTTTGTTGACATAGTGAAGAAAACTCTCGAGTAGGTGACTCGGGGAGTGGAGTAGGGCGAAGAGGAGCTTCGTAACCGAACCACTATAAATTCTTGTGTTGTGGTTTATCTTTCTAACTCTATCTTTTCATTATAATTATATTTACTATATATTTACTTTGTTAATTAGATATAATTGTTCATATAGTGCAAGTGTTGATTTCACATAAAATAGAATCGAAGTGTTTTTAAGCAAACCTTTTATAAATTAAAAAGACATAAAACTATTCAACCCCCCTTCTAGTTTTCCACAATTGGTATCAGAGCTAGGTTAAACAAGATTTTTAAAATAAATTGTATTTTTAAACTTGAATCGATCTTTGGAATCGGAAAAATATTTAGAAGGGCAATCTATGTAAAGACCACCACTATTTGAAAGTGATGGATTTCTCTATTGGAAAAATCGATTTGAAACTTATGTGAAATCAAAGGATCTAGATCTTTGGCATGTTATTACTAATGGTGATTTTCTTCCTATACAAAAGAATACAGAAACTAAAAGGGATGAACTTGTACCTTTTGAAAAACAAAACGATGATTTGAAAAAGAAACTTGCTAAAAATTATGAGGCTAAAATGGGGATTTACAATGCGTTACCACACAAAGAATATGAAAGAATTTTTATGTGTTATACCGCAAAAGAAATTTGGAATTCTTTAGTAATCACTCACCAAGGTAATAGTCAAGTCAAAGATAATAACATAGATCTTCTTGTACAACAATATGAACAATTTACGATTTCGGAAGAGGAATCAATAGATAATGCGTTTGCTAGATTTAACACAATCATCACAAGTCTAAATGCACTTGATGAGAATTTTTCTAGCAAGAATTTTGTAAGGAAATTTGTTAGGGCTCTCCATCCGAAGTGGCGTGCTAAGGTAANGAAGTTGTGTTGTGAAGAGACAGTAGTGAAGTAGTGAAGTAGTAGTGTTGTGTAGAAGTTGTGACTTGTTGTGAAGTTGTGAGATTGGTTCTAGCTACCATTAGAACTCGACATTTTGCTTGGTGTCACTAAACGATGTAAGCAAAGGTGTGAAAGGTTTCTCCGCCAAAAGGGAGTTTGTTGACATAGTGAAGAAAACTCTCGAGTAGGTGACTCGGGGAGTGGAGTAGGGCGAAGAGGAGCTTCGTAACCGAACCACTATAAATCCTTGTGTTGTGGTTTATCTTTCTAACTCTATCTTTTCATTATAATTATTTTTACTATATATTTACTTTGTTAATTAGATATAACTGTTCATATAGTGCAAGTGTTGATTTCACATAAAATAGAATCGAAGTGTTTTTAAGCAAACATTTTATAAATTAAAAAGACATAAAACTATTCAACCCCCCTTCTAGTTTTCCACAATTAGTATCAGAGCTAGGTTAAACAAGATTTTTAAAATAAATTGTATTTTAAAACTTGAATCGATCTTTGGAATCGGAAAAATATTTAGAAGGGCAATCTATGCAAAGACCACCACTATTTGAAAGTGATGGATTTCTCTATTGGAAAAATCGATTTGAAACTTATGTGAAATCAAAGGATCTAGATCTTTGGCATGTTATTACTAATGGTGATTTTCTTCATATACAAAAGAATCCAGAATCTAAAAGGGATGAACTTGTACCTTTTGAAAAACAAAACGATGATTTGAAAAAGAAACTTGCTAAAAATTATGAGGCTAAAATGGTGATTTACAATGCGTTACCACACAAAGAATATGAAAGAATTTTTATGTGTTATACCGCAAAAGAAATTTGGAATTCTTTACTAATCACTCACCAAGGTAATAGTCAAGTCAAAGATAATAACATAGATCTTCTTGTACAACAATATGAACAATTTACGATTTCGGAAGAGGAATCAATAGATAATGCGTTTGCTAGATTTAACACAATCATCACAAGTCTAAAAGCACTTGATGAGAATTTTTCTAGCAAGAATTTTGTAAGGAAATTTGTTAGGGCTCTCCATCCGAAGTGGCGTGCTAAGGTGACGGCTATTGAAGAATCAAAGAATTTATCAACTCTACAACTTGATGAGCTAATTGGAAATTTGAAAGTGTATGAAGTAATAATAAAGAAAGACTCCGAAATGGTCAAAGGAAAAAGGGAGCAAAGCAAATCAATTGCATTAAAAGCAAAGAAGGACTCTAGTGACGAAGAATACTCAACATCCGAAAGCGATGACGAAGAATATGCTATGGCCGTGAGAGACATCAAGAAATTCTTTAAAAGATGAGGAAGATACTTTAGACAACCATATGATGAAAGGAAGACACCACAAAGAAACAAGGACGATAAGAATGGCAAAAGTGAAAGGAAGTGCTTCAAGTGTGGAGACCCAAATCATCTTATTGGAGAATGTCCGAAATTGTCAAGAAGTCAAAATCACAAGGCTTTTGTAGGAGGAGCATGGAGCGATAGTGACAATGATGAAAAAGAGACAACAAGAGAAGAAAAGTGTCTCATGGCAAAGGCATCCGATGAGGTATGTTCCGAAACCGAATACTATAGCGATGAAAATTTATCTTTAGATGAAAAAGACTTAGATAGCGAATATAGTATATTATGCAAAGTATGACAAAAAGTCATGGCTAAAAATAAACTACTAAAACAAACTAACAACAAATTAAAAGATGAAATAATTGAATTAAAAATTAAGATACACAACTTAGAAAAAGGTAAAGAAAGTATTATGGAATGTAGAGAATGTATAGTTGTTAAAAATGAGAATGAACAACTTAAGGAAGAAATTACTAAACTTGAGAAATTTGAAAATAGTAGTAAATCACTCAAGAAACTAATTAGCATTCAAAGAACATCCGGAGACAAAACCGGGTTAGGATACAACTCAACCGGAATGTCAACTAGTGAAACTAAAAATATAAAATTTGAAGATGAAACTAGTGAATTAAAATCTAAACCAAAATACATTCTTTTGAAAGATAGATTAGTACCCATTGCTAGTGATGAGGAAGTTAAAAGTTTTCATAAATCATCTTTAAAACCCGAGGCCGAACCTTTTAAACCAAAAATAAGATCTAAAACTCCACCACCTAGAAAACCAATTAGTTCTCATCCTAGGTCTAAAACCCCTCAACCTAGAGTAAACAAAAATAGGCAAAACTTTCATAACAATCATCAAATGTGGAACTTCAATCCTTGGGGAATGATTCCACCATATATGCACCCAAGTCAAATACAAAACATGTTCGGACCAAACAACTTCGGTCAAATGAGACAATGGGGACCAACAAGATGAATTCAACATTCTTTGGAATACTTGGTAATCTACCCGCTTCCACAAGATCATGCAACCGTTTTGAAGACTTCGAAAAAGAATCTATTGAAGACGGAAAGGTACACATCTCTTTTAAATTTTCAAGTGAAGATTGCATGCTTAGTTTAGCCTCTAGTTTATATATGTTAAGGCTTGTCTTGTAGTTTCCTTTAGCTATTATACATATACACTTATACATATATATATATATACCTATCTATATATATATAGTTTGGATTATCCCATAACTACTTGCTAAACATCGTAAAATATATCTAGAACGAGTTAAAAATAAAAATGAGGAACATAGTAAACTACTTCTTAGGATTAAGGTCTTAGAGTCGAAGTACGTTTACGTTCCAACATATGTCATAACAACATATGCATTATATTTTAACTTTGAATTCTTTTTTATTGTATTTTATTGATATCGTGTTTAGGTAAAAATGCCCAAAGCTATCACCAAAGACATTTCCCTAACCAAATCCTATGTCCCAAAAGTCTCTCAACTTCCCACTACCAATCCTTCTATTGCACGTATCTATCGACAAATCGAGGATAGAAATATCCACGAAGGTCGTGTAGTAGATCAAGCTTACTCTCAATCCGGCTTCATTGATCGTTTATTCACAAGTATCCAACTCGAATGTCTTTATCAAATCAATGAACCCATCATTCCTTGTGTCATTCTCGACTTCTATAGCCAAGTCACGGTTCAAACAGATGAATTTGGTGCCATTCTCAGCTCCTTCATGATTCAACATGAATTTATCACTCTAACTCTTGCACAATTCGGTCAAATTCTTCAAATTCCTTTCAAAGGTTAAGCCATATTCACAAATGAATGGGATCTTGATGCTTTTCAACGTTGTCGACCAACCTTTGGTCCTTACTTCTCCGAAATTCCTTCTCCCGTTGAACTTCGCCGAATGCTCGGATTAGAGCGTGAAACCATCACCCGAAAAATCAAGTCCAAAAATGTCTCACTTCTTGAAAACCAAATTCTCCTCACGAAATTAAGGCCCGACATGCGACATTGGGAAGAACTCATTTGAGAGAATTCGTTAGGTATCGGAGGCCACCGAGACCATCTCCCGGCTTGCCTCGCGCACATGTTGTATTGTGTGGTTGCCGAGAAACCTTACAATTTGGCCAATTTCTTCATCAAGCGTATAGAGTGTGCAAGAGGTACTCCTAAAGCTAATCTTCCGTATGGTATGTTTCTTACACGTCTATACCGTCATGTCATCGAACACTATCCCGATCTTGATGATAGTATCTATCAATCCATCTATCCAACCTTGTGTCCTCTTGTTCTTAAACAAGCGCGTAGAACTCGTAGTGATAAGGGTAAATCTCGTCGTTATAGCTTCCATGGTTTATCATCTCATCAAGAGGACGATGACGAGGAGGAAAACACTCAACGTGCTAGTACCCCTTCTCCTACGAGATTTGTTGAGGATTTAGAGGACCTTGATTACTCCGAGCACAAAACACCATCTCCTAACTCAAAAAACGAAGAAACGTTGCATCATCGTCAAACTCTATTGCTCAACCAAACTCAAAGGATGCATCAGGAAATGCGAGGAGGTTTCAAGTCTATTGCCAAGAAGCTCGGAAAGGTGTTCGGGAAGAAGAATTAGTGATGACGATGAAGAAATTTGGATGACCATGCATGTTTTAAACAATTATTATTATGTGTTATTTGGATATGAATATTTGACATTTGTGTGCTATGTTTCCGACTTGTATTCGGAAATACTTATGATTTGCTTTGGATTATCGTTATTTAGGATGTTAACTATGCTTATCTATTCCTAATACATGCTACTACTTGCATAAATTTCTACTTGAACTATATATATGTTTGCATGTTTAGTCTATAATTATATATATACATACATGTATGCTTTCTAATAGACCAAAACCAATATGAAATGTTCAAATAGAGCTTGTTGCAAACACAAAAGAAAAAACCAACATTTTCCAGAAAATTTTTGAAAAATGGTCGTTAGATAGGCGGCCCCCTTAAATCTAAAGGGGCGGCCCCCTTAAAATTTAAAGGGGCCGGCCAATATTTAAGGGGGCCGGCCACCCAAACAGTATTTTACACTGTTTTCTTTTGCATCTTGTGACTCCTTTTGCTAGTCCCAGCTACAATTTCCTTTAAAAACCAAACTGAATTTGGAATCTAACCATGTATCTTCAAATTAATTCCATATCTAAACATGTTTTCATCCTATATAATCCCCATGCATGTTTAATTCACACTCCATCATCCTTCATCTTCATCAAACTTAACCAATTCACCATGTCATCACCAAGAACCACCATCTCCAACAAAGCCAAGAAACAAAAAACTTGTCATAATACCACCAAAATAACTCTTCATTGACCTTACTAATGAAGACAACACTACTCCATCACCACCACCTCAATGCTCATCTCCTAGTGCTCCTAATGCACCCTCCAAAACACCATCAACTCATGGAACCTCTACCTCCTCCATACCTTCATCCTCATCAATCAATGACTAAATTAACACCCATTTGTCACCTCCACCAAGAGTTCCACCACCACCACCTATCATTGAAAATACATCCCTAGACATTACACTTTCATTGTCACCAATAACACCCCTTGATGCACACTTTTCATCATCACCAATTAACCCACCAAACTTCAACCCCATCCCATGGAGCTTACTTGATGCCCATGGTGATACATGCCTTTGTTGCATCCATAACCGCACCATCATCTTTGGCCTAAGAGATGAGTTACAATATATGTTTTCATATATTGAAAGTTTGATCAAACAACTCATTCCAACTACCTCAACCACACCTCCACCACCATCAACAACAAACACACCTCCACCACCACCATCATCTCCACCTTCCCCATCACT
>LBNU01036897.1:10838-21338 GCA_014162995.1 Artemisia annua | reverse complement strand
AACTTTGTCCCGGTTTGGTGTATCGTGTGTCGGTTTAAGCTTAAATGAAACCATTACGTCCCGGTTTGACGTTTTTGGACACGAATACGTATAATAAAGTTTTTAGCCACGGTTTTGTCAGAAAAGTAATAAAATGAGTTTACTGACTCAAAAATATATTTACTTGACCTTTTTCACCATTACTGTGGTGTCGGTTCGCGTGCGGCGTTGTTTTTCAGCAAATACCGAGAAACTCTCAGTAAATTACGAAACTTGTCAGTAACTATCCAAAATGGATAAATTTGTGTTTACTGACAAAACTAAACTTTTTCAGTAGTCACTGTAAGCTACAGTGTACAAAACAGTTCCCGAAATCATGCAGAAATGTGCATAAACATGCAGAAATGTGCTAAAATGCATATAACGTTCAAAGTGAATATAATAAATAGCAATTTATTATATAATTTAGTTTATGAAAAATACCATTTGTCACAGTCTCCCCTCCTTAGGGGAAATCCGTCCCGGATTTCAGTTCAAGTCGTTCGATGAGTTCGAAAAGAGATGTGGATATTTACGCTTGATTTCGTCCTCTCGCTCCCAAGTGAATTCGGGGCCTCTGCGAGAGTTCCAGCGGACCTTTACGATTGGGATATGACTCTGCTTCAGTCGTTTAACTTCCCGGTCCATAATCTCAATAGGTTCCTCGACAAAATTTAACCTTTCGTCGACTTGGATCTCTTCCATTCTATTTTGAGGATTACCTCTAATATAAACTTGCAAATAATTTTTGTCCCTTCATGATCGAAACATACAGGTGCATTTTGCAACGTCATAAAAAACATGCCAATGGAGGTTAAAAAGATGATATAATTTGATGCATATTCACCCATAAATTTCCTCTAAATGGGTCAAATTAAGCTATATTTAATGGGTGAGTTAAAAAATGAAGACAAGGGTAATGCTTAAGGCGGTTGAAAACCACTACTCAGATATTTGCCTAAATCTCAACATGAAATAGACGGGTCATTTATGAATATGTGCGAATTTTTTGAACATCTGTATTGTTAATTCATCATCATGCAATTATAACCAAATTAGGTGGTCATAAATCATAACTAAACTTATCTAAATTTACTAATTAAGCATGATTACTTTTAGGAAAATTCCACCAATATAGCATCAACAAAAAATAACTAAAAGCATGATTAGTAATCACCGCAGATATTTGGTATTTGAAAATAATGCAACACTTAATTCAAACATTTCATAGTCGAATAGTTTTCTAACCTGATGAAGAGGCAGTCAAATCAAATTGTTATGATCCAACCACAACCGCTCAACACTATCGGTATACCCCTTTAGTTCAAGGTCTTTAACCTTGTTCTGTCGCAAATCCAAACATGTCAATTTTGCCTACACATCCAGCATTTATGTATTATTATCGATTATAAGAGCATCCGCAATTGTGGGTTTATGAAAAGGTTTAAAAAGTATGAAAAAGTTTAATGTTTCATTGTAACAATAGTGAACACTCATTTCATGTCTATGTGGCATGAAGAGGTACTAATTCTTTAACCTCTTTATGAATTCAATACATTTAATGCGTTTGTTATATAAGACATTTTATGAAGTTGTAAAGGTTTATACTATAGTGAATGTAGTTTTATGAAAAGATTTAAAAATTATTAATATGTCATTGTATAAACCTCTGTAAAAAGTTTATAATAGTGGATCACGTGTCTTAAAAAAATTCTACTTGATGGATTAAAAATTTCAAATCTTATGTATATATTGTTTTTTTTTTTTTTTTTTTTTTTTTTTTTTTTTTTTTTTTTTTTTTTTTTTTTTTTTTTTTTAATTTATTTCTACGATTATAGCAAAATTACCTGTTAAATTTTTTTTTTGCTGTTTTATAATTGATTTTTGAGAAGTTTATGAGATGTTAGAAATGATTATCCAAGTTTGGTTACATTATTTTATATTTTTGTGTTACACATTTGGGCACTTGAATTCAAAGTGTTTTATATAAGCATTAGTTATAACTTCTGCTCAAATTTAGTGTTGATAATATGCTAGAAATCTTGATATGTTGTGTGTTCTATTAAAATTAATTACAAATAATAATTGTTTTATTTATATTTTTTGCGTCACTTATAAATCTGTATAAAAAATGTTACTATAAGCCTGATATAAAGATATGCGAATATTTTAAACTAACAAATTACTAATTAACATATTACATGAGTGCTTGTCTTAATTTATGGGAATAACCATGTGTTGTCAACTCCACCCAACATAGGTGCAGCATAGTGTAAAAAATATAATCATCATTATAGGATAAACCGTCAACAACTTTTTATAAATCAATATCATTAACTCTCAATGCACTTTAGTCTTTATATGTGTTGCAGCATCTATGCAAGCGTGCAGCAAACTCCACCCATAATTTGTTTATATGAGTGCTTTTATAGTTTCATTGTGCACAAAGAAGCTGAACACCTGCAAAACAACCTAAAATTTTATCACTCATTCTCTCAGTGTCTAACCCTCATTCAAGTTATAACTTCAAATGATTGACATGTTATAATGTTTCATACAGGTTAATCCAAAAGTGTAAATCGGAGGAAAAAGAAAGCTAACATGAAAACTATTAAAATTCCATTTGTACAATGTGGTCCACTTATGAGTAAAATGTCAACCACTATACCTGCACATTAAACTTCAATGGTCNTTTTTTTGTTTTTTTTTTTAAGATTTTTAATTTATTTCTCACGATTCAAGCAAAATGACCTGCGAAATTTTTTTTTTGCTGTTTTATAATTGATTTTTGAGACGTTTATGAGATGTTAGCAATGATTATCCAAGTTTGGTTACATTATTTTATATTTTTGTGTTACACATTTGGGCACTTGAATTCAAAGTGTTTTATATAAGCATTAGTTATAACTTCTGCTCAAATTTAGTGTGGATAATATGCTAGAAATCTTGATATGTTGTGTGTTCTATTAAAATTAATTACAAATAATAATTGTTTTATTTATATTTTTTGCGTCACTTATAAATCTGTATAAAAAATGTTACTATAAGCCTGATATAAAGATATGCGAATATTTTAAACTAACAAATTACTAATTAAC
Source organism: Artemisia annua (assembly GCA_014162995.1). Taxonomy (NCBI): domain Eukaryota; kingdom Viridiplantae; phylum Streptophyta; class Magnoliopsida; order Asterales; family Asteraceae; genus Artemisia; species Artemisia annua. Next base: position 18,222 of record LBNU01036897.1, on the reverse strand, counting down.
ATATTACATGAGTGCTTGTCTTAATTTATGGGAATAACCATGTGTTGTCAACTCCACCCAACATAGGTGCAGCATAGTGTAAAAAATATAATCATCATTATAGGATAAACCGTCAACAACTTTTTATAAATCAATATCATTAACTCTCAATGCACTTTAGTCTTTATATGTGTTGCAGCATCTATGCAAGCGTGCAGCAAACTCCACCCATAATTTGTTTATATGAGTGCTTTTATAGTTTCATTGTGCACAAAGAAGCTGAACACCTGCAAAACAACCTAAAATTTTATCACTCATTCTCTCAGTGTCTAACCCTCATTCAAGTTATAACTTCAAATGATTGACATGTTATAATGTTTCATACAGGTTAATCCAAAAGTGTAAATCGGAGGAAAAAGAAAGCTAACATGAAAACTATTAAAATTCCATTTGTACAATGTGGTCCACTTATGAGTAAAATGTCAACCACTATACCTGCACATTAAACTTCAATGGTCTAAATTACATGAGAATTATATTACCCAAAAGTATATCGATCATACTTGATTAATTAATTATCCATCCACAAAAATTGAGGAATTAAGGTATATAATCATTTATAGGATGCACCTTTGTATTCTAATATCTTCATCTTTCACCGACGTATACAATCAAAAACCTGCTCCAAAACCTAAACAAAATCAGTGATTTCAAGCCTATAGATACAAAAAAACTAAAAAAATATATGTGAACGAAGTTTACGCCTAAATAGTAAATATAACTTTTCAAAAATATTGAGCAAACTCACCACTTTCAGTTGTAAAACCTTGAAGAATAACATACATCACCTCACCTGTCATGTTATCATCTTGCTTTACCATTGTCATCAAACATTATAAATCATGTTAGCTTCACTTAGTTAAAACTTGAGCCCAATAATAGATTGCAGCTTGCAATTTCGGATATAGCTATCCAAAATAAAGAGTATTGAAAACAAAAAGTTTTAAGTTAACTGGAAACAATATTTATTGCCTCCACCGATACTCAGCAACTACTTTCTGTACACATACGGACCAAGAAGGATTTAGTTAGTCCTATGTTGGAAGACACTAATCGAACAAACCGCATATAAACACTATTATTTTACCTTAACTTCATCAACATCCACCTTAAGGAAAACAGCACCAGGGAACTTCTTAGCAAACTCAGCAAAGGCTGGAGCAATTACACGGCAAGGACCACACCATGAGGCAGTGAAATCGACAACCACCGTTCTATATCAACATTCATTTGTTAAAGACATTCCATGTAACCATTTCTACCATAAAAAACATACAGCAATATACATGTGGAGTTCAATAAAAATTACCTTTAATTCCTTAAAGAACATATGTACAGAGAGGAAGGAAAGAAAAAAAAACCAAAACAGTATAAACTCTGATTCAACCATCATATTCACACTGCAAAACATATTATTCAAGCAGTCAGTTTTCCGCTACATTAGTTGTTAAGTCCGTGAGAATTTAAACTTGCCAAACGATCACACAACTAATTAGTTTGTCTAAAAAAATGATTTGTTAATGGTGTAATAAACCAAATAGTCCACTCTAAAATACAATTTTCTACTTTCAATAGCTGTAAGTTGTTTAAATGATCAGCCCCCTAATAAATATGCCAAAGCCTTATGGAATGATGGAGAGTAATGTAAAAAAAGCTCTAAAGATAATTTACCTTGGCATGTGAACGTTGTAAGGTGATGTGCGGATTCTTTAACATCGGTTTCTTATTTGGATTAAAAGAGGTCAAAGGAAAATGACTTACAAATCCAACCAAATTTCCTTTTATCAGCAAATGCAATTCAATATATTTGATACCAACTTGACTTGGCCATGTTTCAACTTGATACCAATTTATGCATCGAAAAAATATAGTGAAACTTAGTTGTATTTTTTTGTAAAACTGGTTTCACTCTATTGCATAAACTGGTATGGTACTTAGGGTACTACAATGTAAACTAAGCAATATAAATGAACTCATTTTGGGTGATATTACTACACTAACTCCTTGTCACGACTGATATTACTTCTCATGAGTTTAAGTTGATAATGGTTTGATTCAGGCCTAAGTAAACATGTTCAAGATCACATCTTAAAATAGTTAAGAAACTAACTTGCCTCACAAATTTCACCAGGAACAACTAATGTTTGATATTCAAATGTCAACTATATGATCAAAACATCCCTTTATAGAAACACATAACTCACGTGTCACCACTGCAACTGGTTTACAACCGATCAAAACATCCCTTTACAAACGATAGAAGTCGAGAGCAAAAAGATCAGGACACCAACAAGCTAAACTCATAACTCACGTGTCACCACTGCAACTGGTTTACAACCGATCATAGTAAATTTTCATATGAGGTCCACATGGCATATATACTAAATGGTCATGGACTTTATTTAAGACACTAATGACAACAATTAGTTTAGAATCATTGGGCATGGGTTAAGTTCTGCATAATATAAATAAGGTTTCATATGAGGTAATATCAAAGTTTTAACTTTGTGTTTTCTATATGCACATCAAAGCCAAACCATCGTTATTTTTAAACGTTACTAACCAAACCGGTGTATAATTGTATTCTATATGACTATATACTAAGAAACTTACCATTTTCTTTCAAGTATGTCATCGTTATCACTAACTGACCTATTTCATTTCAAATAACAGTAAGTTGCTTTGAGAGCTTCGAAAGTGAGGTGTATTATGCGCATTCAACACGTAAATTAGGTAATTTTAAAGTGTGGAGTGTTAGGATCAGGTCATAATCAGTGTTTGGGTCAGACTGAAAGTACATATATCAGATAATTGTCTTATTTTTAGACACATATAATCAATGGTTTTGCTTGTGTCAAACTTGACAAAAATTCGAAACATTTATTCCAAGTGTTTCGACCAATAGGAATCTGGGACTGAGCATTCCACCCAAGTGCAAGATCTCCATGCCAATCCATAACTGACAGTCCAATGGTTGACAAAAATCGACCCAAAGGAAAGTCCTTATCTGTTAACATAGCCTCCAAGCTGCCTCCATAAGCCACATCACCACGACCAATAACCGCCCCTGATGCCACCACCAACTCTCCTCGTTTATTAATCATTAACTCGTCCTCGAACTTCACATCACCTGTTAATGTGTCACCAAAGTAAGTAGCTGAAGGACCAGCCGATGCTTTGTTTTTTCCTGTAATTAATGAACCAATAAGACATTTATTTTTTCCAACAGTTTGAATATCAAAAGCTACAGTTGTTGATTTTGATTTCCTATGTTTAATTGCACTTGATACCTCCATTTGTAGATTAGCATTTTTTTTTGTCTTTTGTAACGTGACCAGAAAATGACATCGGTATCAAAAGCAGCCAATATAATGGCCATTTACAATAACTTAAACTACTTTGATATTAGAAAGCTCTTTAAAAGCAGCCAATATCAGGTCACCTTCACAAAAAATTGCATTTATTCTGATCCAAACACATCCCATTTCATCCGTGACCTGGGCTGCTCCAAAAAATTGCATTTATTCTGATCCAAACACCCCTTCATTGTGCAGTGCCTGATAATTTTTTAACAATATCAGGTCATTTATAATAACTTAAACTAACCTGACCAGAAAATGACGCCGGTATCAAAAGCAGCCAATATCAGGTCACCTTCACATTCGTCACTCTAGTTTATCACGTCCACTGGATTTGACGCAACTGCAGGTACAAACACTGCTGCAAAACTCGCAGTCACATGTGTCCCCAAGCCATGTTTCATCACACCTTCTGCTAATATTGTTTTGTTGATCTGAATAAATGACGCGAGCTGGGAAGCTATCACGATCATTGGCCGTCACTTGTTTTTTGCTCTACTAATAGTCTAAGACACCATGCTTTTTCCCGGTGAACACAAATACGTCCTGACCTGACGTTTCATGTTTACCTATAATGACAATCACAATATTGCTAGAACATATATACATGCACACTTGCAGGATAAAAATATGTTCAAAATACGTACCGTGCCTCTAAACCATGCCACTCAACTTGTCTCCTGTAATCCGCTTTTGTAAGTCTTAAACCAAGTTTACCATTACACCCCATCCTCATGTCATTGCCACTCCTTTTTCTGTACAAAGTTTTGGTCAGTGAGTAAATAACATGCATAAGTTTTACATTTCTATCAAAATAATGCTACTATATATAAGATACTCTAGCATTAGGTGTAATTTCGATTAACTCCGTTGGTTTTATAGCATTGTACATTTATTACAGAATAAGAAGATCAGTAAGCAATGAATAAATGGACAACCAAAAGGATTAAATGTACCTTCCCACCTAGCAATTCAGCATCCTCCCAGATCAGATCATATGGATTCCTCTTTTCACTATCTAACCTGGTCAAAATATGAATATATGCAAATAAGTAGACAGAGATTTTTCGCTCCGATAAAGTTGCACCGGACGAAAATGAAACAATGACTCATAAATCAGTCAGTTTGGGTTGTTATTTATATCAAATAGATCTAATAAAAAATGGGGTCACAGGGGGAACATGCCATTCGGGTTTAAGAAGTTAAAAGTTACCCAGAATGTTCTTAACATTGGTCGACCAAATAACTTAAGAACAACTTCGTTCCTGCACCTGTGGCATAGCTGCACCCAAAAAAAAAGCATTTAATTATAAAGTAGAGACAGAGTAGATACCTTAACGATTCAAATGACTTGCCTTACAAACATACATGTAAATAGAGTTAAGCATAAGCATATGAGAGTTATATACTTTTAACACATAAACTTAAGATTACTAAAAGAAACTTACGTTCCGTTACATTGATCAATCGTTGTACAATACAAACATAACTCGTTTCATCTCAAAGCTTCATCAAATATAGAAAGAGATCCATATCAATGTAAATACCATGAATAAACCAATCAAACCCATGATCGCACGCTGAGATATGATTCCTTTTACTTTAAGGCTATTGTTCCAAGAGTCATACACAAATGTTAACTATATTTATCAATTTTAAATCTTTAAAACCCACACACACACACCGACTGCATACCTACATCCCAAGGAGTACCATCAGGTCTGCAAAACAAATAAAGCAATCAGTAAACAAACTCAAATCATCTCGAAAACAAACAACAATCCAAACGATCACCTAATCATTACTCGAATATAACCGCATTCCAAAGCATAATATTATTATCATAAGGAGCACCACTAATTCCAGCAAGTGGATCCTGTTGGGAGCGACATTTTCCTTCTAGTGGCTGAAACTAATCCGGAGTTTCATCTTGTATATGAAAACAACAAACAGCAATGAGGTAATCATTGTGACAAGATCTCCTTCCTTAATAGAAGTATCACTACCAAAGACAACAATCCCTACAACTCGAAGGCTAATTCATGCTTTAGCAAAATCACTTATATAATTGTGTCCTCATCATTGTGAATACTAATGATGTCAAATATTGGTCACCTGTGATAACGACTTGATATGAAGTATCCTCATCATTCAAGCATGCTAACATCATAAACAGAAAATCAGAAAACACATTAAAAATTATTATAACCCTAAAATCGTGAAGGAGTTTTCTTCCTGGAAAGAGTTCTGATTATTAGGGTTTTTCTTTTGTCAAAAATATACGTCTGTTTTTTTAAGAGGAATGAATGTGTATTACATGATTATGCTAATATTAGGGTTATGGAAAAAAAATATCCAATGTAGATTTCCTATATATATTTTGGCATACACAATCTTAACAAAAAAAAGTGGTGGTTCAGTGTTTAAGATACCACATAAGACACATAAGGTCATGAGTTCGAACCTGTATAGAGGTTTGTATTTTTTAACAATTTAAATACGAAAAAAATAAAACACTGATTGCCAAGGTAACAGATTTTCGAAATTAATTACAAAAAAATTCAAAATAAATTATAAAAATTGCTACATGGATGACATGGCTGATAATGAATTACATGGCAATGACTGGGCAATGAGGTGGCAATACGCGTGTAACGCCTCCTGTTATATATATATATATATATACTAGACGAGTACCCGTGCATAGCAACGGGATTTTATGGCGATAGATAGTTTATTGATAAAAAAAAAGTTTATAGGTTATAAACGAAATGCCGTCCCATGAATTGGTGAAATTTTTGAGGGCCCTGTACGAAATTATATAATGAAGCCTTTCGTTAAGTAATGTTATATATAAAGTGTCACCATTTATAAGATATAATGCAATTAGTTATCAAAACGTTTTAACATATTACCCATTTAAGATATTTTACCATCTAAATACTATTTTCTTCGTTAAAAATATGTCGACACATGCATATAATTATTAACGGGACAAATTTTGGGGCCCCTTAAAATTTTAGGGCCCTGAGCGGTCGCTCACCTTGCACACCCTCAAAATAAAAAATAAGAAAAGTTTGAAGATTTGAGAATTATACATAATGTTTTGAAACCCGGTTCGACCCGGGTGGTTCAACCAGTTGAACCATTCCGGTCGAAAAATAGGTTGATTTAAACCGGGTCAACTTGCTATGTTAGTCGAAAACTGGTCAAATTAAAACACAAACCGGGTTGACCCGGGACGCTTCAAAACCCGACGGGTTGAACCAGTTTAATTTGACCCATTTCCGAGCCAACCTAGCAAGTTGACCCGGTTTAAATCGACCCATTTTTCGACCGGAACGGTTCAATTGGTTGTACAATGTAAATAAATTATTATACTTTTAAGTAATGGATAATGTTTTGAAACCCGGTTCGACCCGGGTGGTTCAACCGGTTGAACCGTTCCAGTTGAAAAATGGGTCGATTTAAACCGGGTCAACTTGCTAGGTTGGGTCGGAAATGAGTCAAATTAAACCGGGTTTGAAGCGTCCCGGGTCAACCCGGTTTGTGTTTTAATTGGTTGTACAATGTGAATAAATCATTGTACTTTTAAGTAATGGGGTGTTTTAATAAGAGTATTAATTACATTTCAATTAATTTGTATGAAACTCAACAATTGAAAACTCAACATACCCGGTTTGTGTTTTAATTGGTTGTACAATGTGAATAAATAATTGTACTTTTAAGTAATGAGGTGTTTAATAAGAATATTAATTACATTTCAATTAATTTGTAGTTTCCATCAATAGCAGCTCGTTTCCATCAATAGCCGGTTGAAACTCAACAATTGAAAACTCAACATTGACCTTGAAAATTCAAGGTTGACCATTTTTCCTTTATAAGTAGTAGATATATATATATATATATATATATATATATATATATATATATATATATATATATATATATATATATATATATATATATATATATATATATATATA
>LBNU01036897.1:0-10558 GCA_014162995.1 Artemisia annua | reverse complement strand
TATATATATATATATTAATAAAATTTTATATTAAGTATTTAATTTAATTAAAAATAAATTAAATATGTTTTGAGGAATTATATTTAAAATAGTTGTGTTAGCGGAGAAGTAATATATTATAAATGATAACTATCATATATAATATATATTTCATTTTCAAGTCTTCAAAATATATATGTTTGTTGTATTTGTTAGAAAAATACTCTAAGTATAAGTATTTTAGTAAAATATTCTAAGTGTGGGAATTTTTATAAATTTGGGCATGACCCGTTCGTTTATTCAACGTTCCCATGTTCCGCATTAACACTATTCCTCAATTAAACCACTTGTCATTTTATTTGTCAAACTTAGTACGTTGTAACTGTATTATACGTTATTAATATAGTTATCGTTATAAACCGTTTTAAGTCACGAAAATCATCACCATAGGTCTAAATACATGTGAAAACTCGTTTTTATCTCCCGAACTATTTAATGGGCTGAAATATAGCTATTGGGCCCGTTGGCCCATTACTAGCCCAAAAACATAGTTTTACGGTTTAATTTACATTTTATATATCGTTTATATATCGTGTTTAATTTTTACACGTCCAGTAACAATTTTTGGTCAAAAAGTCAAAGTTAGAAAAATTACCCCATGGGCTCGTGCTACTGTTCACAGGCCACATTTTGGGCCTATTGGGCCGCTTGGCCCAAAAACCAAGTTTTACCATTTAATTTTTATATAGTTTTCATAATTAAACATAATTAACACTTTTAATTATGTTTAATCCTCAAAACATAAAGTTTAGTCAAAATTATTTTTATCCAACTAAAAATAATATATTTCGACTAAATTAAGTATTTTCACCCAAAAATTGTATTTTTAACTAATTATTTATAATTAGTTAAACATAATACAATCTATATCTATACTATCTATAATGGAAAAATGGTCAAACTTGAAAAAGTTGAGTCTTGAAAGTTGAGTATTGAAAGTCAAATGTGAGAGAAAATTAATGTAATTAATACTCTTATTAAAACACCCCATTACTTAAAAGTACAATGATTTATTCACATTGTACAGCCAATTAAAACATATCTACCAAATTAAATACAACCAATTAAAACACAAACCATGTTGACCCGGGACGCTTCAAACCCGGCGGATTGACCTGGTTTAATTTGACCCGTTTTCGACCCAACCTAGCAAGTTGACCCGGTTTAAATCGACCCATTTTTCGACCGGGTCGAACCGGGTTTCAAAACATTATTCATTACTTAAAAGTACAATGATTTATTCACATTGTACAACCAATTAAAAACATATCTACCAAATTAAATACAACGAATTAAAACACAAACCGGGTTGACCCGGGACGCTTCAAACCCGGCGGATTGACCCGGTTTAATTTGACTCGTTTTCGACCCAACCTAGCAAGTTGACCCGGTTTAAATCGACCCATTTTCGACCGGAACGGTTCAACCGGTTGAACCACCCGGGTCGAACCGAGTTTCAAAACATTATTTTTCGTTTATAACCTATAAACTTTTTTTTATCAATAAACTATCTGTCGCTATAAAATCCCGTTGCTATGCACGGGTACTCGTCTAGTATATAATAAATTGAAATCTTACACCAAAAATTTCCACCAATTCACCAATTGAGCCAAAATTTTATGTTTTTCAAAACCCCAGTATTTTTATATTTTATGTTGGCCGAAATATATATATACATATATATGTATATATTGCTTAAATTTGTAACATTAACACAATTAATGTTTGTGCTTCCAAATTAGTACCACAATTAATCATTTTTACCACACTAGCAAGAAATATACTCATAAATGTTCTAGCATTTAATATGCTCAAAAATCTCATGCATGCAAGAAATATGTATATAGTTATCAACTTAACAAAATATACACATATAACACTTGGTAACACCTTAGATCATCAAGAAAACATGAAATGAACAAGATTAACAAAGTTTGATGATCCTTACAATGAGTTTGAATGTTAACGTGGCTAGGTAGTGGAGAAAAGAGACCCAAAACACTTCCAAATCAACCCAAATTTACTTGTATATAACCCAAAATACTTGCACCAATATTACCCAACAATCTTCACCTTCAAAATTTTGAGAGTGTTTGTGTTTTGTGTGTGTTTTTGGTCGGCCAAGAAGAAGAGCAAGGAGAAGATAAACAAAAGTTAGGGCATGCTATGGACTAGTTAAAAGATTAAAGTGGATAATAGATTTGGTTTTTAGAGTGCTTTAAGGATAATGGGGTGTTTAGTTTGTTTGTTTATGGGGAGGGTGATATGGCCGGCTATAAGGATCCAAGGGAGGGGGGTTTGTTAAATTTTTACTCCCCGTGGGTTTATCGTGTGTCGGTTTAGGCTTAAACGTAACCGTTATGTCCCGGTTTGACGTTTTTAGACACGTTTACGTAAAATAAAGTTTTTAGCCACGGTTTTGTCAGAAAAGTAATAAAATGAGTTTACTGACTCAAAAATATATTTACTTGACCTTTTTCACAATTACTGTGGTGTCGGTTCGCGTGCGGCGTTGTTTTTCAGCAAATACCGAGAAACTCTCAGTAAATTACGAAACTTGTCAGTAACTATCCGAAATGGATTAATTTGTGTTTACTGACAAAAATAAACTTTTTCAGTAGTCACTGTAAGCTACAGTGTACAAAACGGTTCCCGAAATCATGCAGAAATGTGCAGAAACATGCAGAAATGTGCTAAAATGCATATAACGTTCAAAGTGAATATAATAAATAGCAATTTATTATATAATTTAGTTTATGAAAAATACCATTTGTCACAGTCTCCCCTCCTTAGGGGAAATCCGTCCCGGATTTCAGTTCAAGCCGTTCGATGAGTTCGAAAAGAGATGTGGATATTTACGCTTGATTTCGTCCTCTCGCTCCCAAGTGAATTCGGGGCCTCTGCGAGAGTTCCAGCGGACCTTTACGATTGGGATACGACTCTGCTTCAGTCGTTTAACTTCCCGGTCCATAATCTCAATAGGTTCCTCGACAAAATTCAACCTTTCGTCGACTTGGATCTCTTCCAAAGGAATAGCAGAATCATCGTCAGATAAGCACTTTTTCAAGTTACAAACATGAAAAACATTGTGCACAGCGCTGAGTTCAGAAGGTAATGCGAGTCGATAGGCTACCGGCCCGACTCTGGCAAGAATCTCAAAAGGTCCAATATAACGAGGGTTCAGCTTCCCGCGTTTACCAAATCTGATCACGCCTTTCCATGGCGAGACCTTCAGCATCACTTTGTCACCCACTTGAAACTCAAGGGGCTTTCGCCTCTTGTCAGCATAACTCTTTTGGCGATCACGAGCAGCTTGCATACGATTCTTGATCTGTACGATTTTCTCAGTAGTTTCGTGAACTAGATCTGGTCCAGTAAGTTGGCTTTCTCCGACTTCAGCCCAGCAGATCGGCGATCTGCACTTACGACCATAAAGTGCTTCGTACGGTGCGGCCTTGATACTGGTGTGATAGCTGTTATTGTAGGAAAACTCGGCTAAAGGTAAATACTTATCCCAGCCGTTTCCAAAATCAATAACGCACGCTCTGAGCATGTCCTCCAGTGTCTGAATAGTCCTCTCACTCTGACCATCAGTTTGAGGATGATAAGCCGTGCTCATATCAAGATCCGTTCCTAATGCATCCTGAAGTGATCTCCAAAAACTGGATGTAAAACGACTATCCCTATCAGAGATAATAGAAACTGGCACTCCATGCCTTGCCACAATTTCCTTTACGTATAGTCTGGCAAGCTTATCCATACTATCGTTCTCTCTTATAGGAAGGAAATGTGCAGACTTAGTGAGTCGGTCTACGATTACCCAAATCGTGTCATAACCGCTCGATGTCTTTTGCAGTTGGGTAATGAAATCCATGGTTATCCGTTCCCATTTCCATTCTGGAATCCCTGGTTGTACCAATAAACCTGACGGCCTCTGGTGTTCAGCCTTAACCTTCGAACACGTTAAGCACATGCTGATGTACTTAGCTATATCCGCCTTCATGTTTGGCCACCAATATAGCTTCTTCAAGTCTAAGTACATCTTGTCAGCTCCTGGGTGAATAGAGTATTTGGACTTGTGCGATTCGTGCATAATCAGCTCACGAATTCCTCCGCACAACGGAATCCAACTTCTGTCTCCATAACACAAAACTTCATCAGACCTTTTTACGAAGCCATTCTCGCTTTCTGGCATACCGTAAATTTTCTCGTTTGGTCTGTTCTCTTATTTCAGCGCTTCTATCTGTGCCTCAAGAATTTTTGCTGGAAGAGGGGAAACAATCGTCATCCCTAACGATCTTACTCTGAGTGGTTTGACCCTCTCCTTTCGACTAAGCGCATCGGCAACAACATTTGCCTTGCCCGGGTGATAAAGAATCTCACAGTCATAGTCGCTAAGCAATTCTAACCATCGTTGCTGTCTCATATTTAGCTCCTTCTGGTTTAAAATATGCTGTAGACTTTTTGTGATCCGTGTACACCACACACTTAGTACCGTAAAGATAGTGTCTCCATATGCGTAAAGCAAACACAACTGCGCCTAACTCCAAATCATGGGTCGTACAATTCTTCTCATGAGTTTTCAGTTGTCGAGACGCATACGCTATCACCTTTTCTCTCTGCATTAACATGGCTCCTAGACCTTTGTGTGAAGCGTCGCAGTAAACGACAAAATCTTCACTACCCTCAGGTAGGGCCAAAATAGGTGCACTGCACAACCTTTTTTTAAGGAGTTGAAATGCTTCTTCTTCAACATCTCCCCAGTTGTACTTCACATTCTTTTGGGTTAATATAGTTAAAGGCTTAGCTATCTTGGAGAAACCTTCGATAAACCTTCGGTAATAGTCGGCGAGTCCTAAGAATTGGCGTACCTCTGTGGGTGTCGTAGGTGTCGCCCAATCTTTGATTGACTCAATCTTGGCTGGATCCACGTGGATTCCTTGACTATCAATCACGTGACCTAAGAATTGTACCGTAGATATCCAAAATTCACACTTCGAGAATTTGGCATATAGTTCTTCCCTCTTTAATAACTCTAAGATTAGCTTGAGGTGTTCCTCGTGCTCTTTCTCATCTTTAGAGTATATCAAGATGTCATCAATGAACACAATAACGAACTTATCCAAGTACGACTTACACACTCTATTCATGAGATCCATGAATACTGCGGGTGCGTTAGTTAAGCCGAATGGCATGACTTGGAATTCGTAATGGCCATATCGAGTCCTGAATGCCGTCTTCGGGATATCCTCCTCCCTGACTCGAAGTTGATGATAACCTGATCTAAGATCGATCTTGGAGTAAACTGACGAACCCTGAAGTTGATCGAATAAGTCGTCGATTCTTGGAAGTGGGTATCGGTTCTTAATCGTTAGCTTATTCAGCTCCCGATAATCGATACACATCCTGAAGGATCCATCCTTCTTCTTAACAAACAGAACCGGAGCTCCCCAAGGCGAAGAACTCGGCCTGATAAATCCTTTTCCTGACAGCTCAGCCAACTGCTCTGACAACTCTTGCATTTCCGTAGGTGCTAGTCGATAGGGCGCTCGCGCTACCGGCGCGGCTCCTGGCACCAAGTCTATACGGAATTCAATTTGTCGAGCTGGCGGTAGTCCAGGTAAGTCTTCTGGAAAGACTTCCGGAAAATCCCTCACAATTGGCACATCTTCCAATCGCTTCTCTTTGGGACTCTTCTCTTTCTTCTCGGAGACGTGAGCTAGAAAGAGGTAGCATCCTTTCTCGATGTACTTCTGCATCTTCGTACACGAGATGATATTCAACCTTGACGAACGCGCACGATCACTTCGATCTCCCTCAATGACGAGAATCTCATTTCCGTAAGGTACTCTGACGATCTTTTCATCACAGATGATGACGGCATGGTATCTCGATAACCAATCCATCCCTATGATGACGTCAAAACTACCTAACTCTACTGGCATGAGATCGATATTGAAAGGGTGATTTAGCAAGTTTAGAGTGCAGCCTCTTATAATGGTATCTACTCTCTCTAGATTCCCATTAGCTAATTCTACGTCAAAGACGTTATCTAAGGTGGTCGGGGCAATACCAAGTAAATAGCTAAATGCAGTCGACACAAAACTTCTATCTGCTCCCGTATCAAACAAAATCGATGCATAGCGATTATTTAAAAGGAACGTACCCGTCACCACATTCGGGTCGTTCTGAGCTTCCCTCCTGCCAACAGCATAAACTCTGGCAGTAGCTCCTCCTCCATTGCCCTGATTCCCAACACTACCAGCTGTCATCTGGTTGTTACCACCATTCCCTTGATTTCTGGGCTTCTTGCACTCACTCTTATAGTGACCCTTCTCACCACAACCAAAACAGGTTACCTCTGCCTTACGGTTGTTGGGTGGTGCAGCTTGAGCAGTAGCTAGGGATCTAGACCGACAGTTCTTGGCCATATGCCCCACTCTCTGGCAATTACGGCACTTAACTGTACACTCTCCCCGATGATGTAGCTTGCAGCGGTTACAGAGAGGTGCGTCCCCTACGTACTCTCTCTTCTCAGACGTACCAGCTGCATATGCCTTAGCTACATTCTGCTTCTTGTGCTGAGATTGACCACTGTTACTCCTAGCATGATTCTCCCACTTTCTCTTGTGGTCATTGCTCTTCTCTGGAGTTTCTTCCAATAGCTGGTCCATCAGCTTGTTCGCTATTTCCATAGTCTCATGCAGATCCTTAGCCTTGGAAGTAGTCACACTTCCCTTAATCACTTGAGGCAATCCTCCCACATACCTCTCAAGCAACCTGGTCTCAGTCTGAACCATTTCTGGGCACAACAACACTAGCTCTTGAAACCTCTGGTTATAAGCAGCCATGTTGTTATTCTGTACCTTCAGGTTCCAGAACTCAACTTCCAACTTCATCACCTCATTACGTGGGCAGTACTTCCTGAGTACCATTTCCTTGAAATTCTCCCACGACATGGCATAAGCAATCTCAATACCAGCTGACTTCTTGTAGTTGTTCCACCAGGTCAAAGCAGCATCCATGAGAGTGAAAGATGCGTACTTAACCCGATTCTCTTCACTACAGCCACTGATATGGAACACAGTCTCTAACTTCTCAATCCATCTCAACAATCCAATGGCTCCCTCTGTTCCTCTGAATCCTCCTTCCATCACCTTCTTGAATTCATTGTAGGAACAGCCACGATTGTTGGTGGGTGGTCTTGAAGTTTCAGTGTTAGTTGTTGAGTTGTTTACTGCAGCGAGTGCGGCGGCTACTCGATCACTGACTAGCTGATCAAGTGTGGCATGGTTCACTGCTGGCGGATTTGTCGCGGTCCTGGGTGGGACTGCATCCTCAGCAACTCTTCCACGTGTAGCCCTTGCCGGAATGGCATTTTCCGCAGTTCTGCCTCGCGCAACTCTCGCTGGAGTCGGTGGGTTAGCAGTTCTTCCTCGAGTAGATCTGGTTGACCTTCGCTGAGGTGCCATTTATCTGCATCACAAAAGATGGCGATAAATGAGATCTTGTGTATGGATAAGAATGTCACATGAATATGTAAATATCATAGACACGATGCAAGGGTAAAGTCAACAAATAGAGGAAGCGAACAATCGAATAGATAAACTAAGCTTGTTATATTCATAAATCAAATCTGAAGTTCACAAAATTACAAGCTAGTTTAGAATGTCGTCACTAACTGATGACTCATCAGTTTAGTGGAAAATACAAGATCCTACGAAACTAAACTAAGAACGATCGCGCTCGGCACGCATCTGATCAAAAGCTGCTGTCATCCCTCCAATGGCAGCCTCCAAATGAGTCACACGAAGTCTGAGCTCGGCGTTCTCTGCCATCACTGCTCCAATCATGTACTCAGCAGTCTCAATCCTCTGCCACTGAGCACGCTCAGAACCTCGAGCTCTACCAGGCATCCTATAAGTCTGGTGATGACCACTCCTCAAGTCCCTCACCTGAGCTCCCAACACTCCGAGCTCTCTACCATGCATCCTCTCAAAAGCCTCAAATCTAGCCTGGAGTCCAACTCTCTCCCTACGATCACCATACAACTCCTCAAACAATACACAAGCAGCCCTGTCAATCGTACCAACACGCCTCTCTATCCTCTGCAGGCGGTCAGACTGCTCCAACCTCTGAATCTGATCAGAATGAACCTCCAACAATAAATCCTGATTAGCTAACTGCACATGTATCTCCTGTATGGCAGTCAGCTCCTCACCCATATCTGGTGAATCTGGATGTAGGGATACTGCCTGTGAGGACGGTGGGGAAGGTATCGGTGAAGTAGGTGGCACGAATGGAGGTGTGGACGGAGTATACTCTGGACTGGCAACCTGAACTGTAACACATGGAATGTCTACCCACTGAGCAACCCCTGAACTCTGTACCTGAGCATCCCTGGAGCTCTGTCCGATCTCAAATACACCCTGAACATCCTCCATAATACCCTTGCCACTAGATGGCACATCTCTCCCTAACTCACCATCAATCTGCATATCACCAGCAGTAGGCTCAACTGGTGCTGTCTCAACCTGAACCTGTACCGAATCAACTGCTGGATCCTCCATTGGATCCTCCATCGGATCCTCATCCTCATCAGAATAGGATGATACAGATCTCCGTAATCGCTGACGTGGCGGAGAAAAATCTGGAGATGAAACCGGTGAATCAACTGGAGTAGAGGTATCCGTATAACCATAACGAGACCTCAGATGTGGTGATATCAAAGATGAAATTCTGATAGTCTGATCACTCGGACGTACTGACATGCGAGCTGTACGCTGAATGGTAGAAGTCTCAGCAGCTGAAGTACTCTGATCATGTTGTGAGAGTGAGTAGTGAGCAGGAGATGAACGATGAGCTGAAACAAAGCGAGGTAAAAATGGTGAAACTGATGCTGGAGCTGTGTGTGTGGACTGAGTAGCAGCACTGATAACTTCCATAAGCGGGTTATCCGCAAATGAAACTGGCTGACGGGAAGGAGATGAGTGTCCAACGGATAGTATAGGCTCCACAACATCGAACTGACGAGACATGGTCTGTGACAAATACGGTGCGGTATGTGTAAGTATAAAGAAAATACTTATATTATATATGTTAAGTAAATACTAACAGTACAGTATAACACTTAAACATATAAAGCAAAGCTCATATAAACCATGGAAAACGAAGTAGATAGGCATCTGGCGGTCATAAGAAGCGTTTTTATAAAAATGGTTATAGTTTAGGTTTTTAATTTACCTAGTTCTCTATAACCTAGGCTCTGATGCCAATCTGTAAAACCCCCAAAAATATAGATTCGCGGAAGCATACAAATAACTTCCAACTTCATCACCTCATTACGTGGGCAGTACTTCCTGAGTACCATTTCCTTGAAATTTTCCCACGACATGGCATAAGCAATCTCAATACCAGCTGACTTCTTGTAGTTGTTCCACCAGGTCAAAGCAGCATCCATGAGAGTGAAAGATGCGTACTTAACCCGATTCTCTTCACTACAGCCACTGATATGGAACACAATCTCTAACTTCTCAATCCATCTCAACAATCCAATGGCTCCCTCTGTTCCTCTGAATCCTCCTTCCATCACCTTCTTGAATTCATTGTAGGAATAGCCACGATTGTTGGTGGGTGGTCTTGAAGTTTCAGTGTTAGTTGTTGAGTTCTTTACTGCAGCGAGTGCGGCGGCTACTCGATCACTGACTAGCTGATCAAGTGTGGCATGGTTCACTGCTGGCGGATTTGTCGCGGTCCTGGGTGGGACTGCATCCTTAGCAACTCTTCCACGTGTAGCCCTTCCCGGAATGGCATTTTCCGCAGTTCTGCCTCGCGCAACTCTCACTAGAGTCGGTGGGTTAGCAGTTCTTCCTCGAGTAGATCTGGTTGACCTTCGCTGAGGTGCCATTTATCTGCATCACAAAAGATGGCGATAAATGAGATCTTGTGTATGGATAAGAATGTCACATGAATATATACAAATATCATAGACACGATGCAAGAATAAAGTCAGCAAATAGAGGAAGCGAATCTATAGAATATATAAACTAAGCTTGTTATATTCATAAATCGAATCTGAAGTTCACAAAATTACAAGCTAGTTTAGAATGTCGTAAATAACTGATGACTCATCAGTTTAGTGGGAAATACAAGATCCTACAAATCTAGACTAAGAACGATCGCGCTCGGCACACATCCGATCAAAAGCCGCTGTCATCCCTCCAAGGGCAGCCTCCAAATGAGTCACACGAAGTCTGAGCTCGGCGTTCTCTGCCATCACTGCTCCAATCATGTACTCAGCAGTCTCAATCCTCTGCCACTGAGCACGCTCAGAACCTCGAGCTCTACCAGGCATCCTATAAGTCTGGTGATGACCACTCCTCAAGTCTCTCACCCGAGCTCCCAACACTCCGAGCTCTCTACCATGCATCCTCTCAAAAGCCTCAAATCTAGCCTGGAGTCCAACTCTCTCCCTACGATCACCATACAACTCCTCAAAGAATACACAAGCAGCCCTGTC
>LBNU01036894.1:54589-94432 GCA_014162995.1 Artemisia annua | reverse complement strand
TTAGATCTTCTTCCAAGAAAGATGAACGCTCAAAGCTTCCCTTCTGAAATATAAGTCATCTCCTTGTCCAAAATAACATGTTAACCTGAAAAACAATAAAGGCGAACCTCGCGTAAAATCGGCGGTATAATCTATAATAGGATATAATGCTTGTAGAATGAATGTTTTTGCAGAATTCCTGAAGAGTATAAGTTAGAGAATTAACAAAACTTTTTATGATTCCGGAAGAAAAACAAAACTTTCAAAAATTTCAGAAAATTACTGCCTGATGCCGTCAGGTTGTAAGGCCTGACGCCGTCAGAAATGATCTAACGGATTTCTCATGTTAAGTTTCCGGAAAATTTCTGGAAAAACTATACCTTACTTCCTGGAATTCCTGCAAAAATATCATTATGACTCGATACAAGCATTTGACTCAAACAAGTACTAATATGTATGTTAATTTATATCGTTATGATTCATGTTCATTCGTTCTTATAAACCGATTTAGATTTCCCTTACACTTATCTTTTGCAAAATACCTTTATATGTAGTTAAGACGAAGTTAAAAACAAAATAGAGCATTTTCACAGGTTAGTTTTTTGAAGCATGAATCAATAACAAGAAAAGTAACATACATACGGAAACAAATAAAATCAAACAAACAACTAAATAAACACAAAGCCAATAAAGCTTGGGTTGCCTCCCAAGAAGCGCTTTTCTTTATTTACGAGTCTTGTAGCTAGACTCAAAGTCACCGTACATTACGTGACTTCATCGTGGGTCATGGTCTCTAGGTTACCGTTAACATATGCCTCAAATTCCGGATCTGATTGCAAATATCCTTTGTAAAGGCTCTTACCCTTTTTCTCAATTGCCTCTATAACCTTTTTGGCAATCTCTTTATCAACCTTATATTTAGGCCCAAGGGTCAAGCAATCCTTATAATAGAGGCTCCGTTTTTCCTACACATAGTCCATGCCCCTTCTCTTATCCTCTTCATTTATATCCTCGATTGCACCAATGTTATCCTTATCTAGTTGGGGCACAAAACGAAACTCCTTCATCCTATTAGGCATTCTATATGTGATCCTATCGGTTTCATTAGAAAATTGAATTGTCCCCTCCAATTCATCGTAACTAAACATGGTCTCTTCTATGAACGGCTTACCTAATACGGCATTGGATAAGCTACAATCTATAACACTCGCTAAGTCATCAACAGTCATGAATTCAGTGACATACGTAAAGTTCCCAACTAAGACATGCAAATTTCTAACCCTCCCGACAAAATTACAAATTCCACTGGGGTAGTTGGGGTCTTTCCTAGGTTTAAGCCTCTTATTCACTATATCATTATAGACACTTGAAGACATAACGTTGATTGGGGATTCAAAGTTAATGTAAGCGTGATCCACGTATCTATATCCTATCATGCACGGTATCTTAACGCTCCTAGGGTTACCTCTTTTTATCTTCGGATCAATCTTAACGAAGGTAGAGCGAGGGTTATCGATTATGTTATGGTAATAGGCGATCTCTTCCTTAGTGGGGAAAAGATTAAAATATTCATCACCTACTCTCTTGTCTTCCCTTTCCTCTAAACTTCCGGAATTCTTAAGATCATCATATTCTAAGTCCTTGCATGCGTATATGGCGCCTGCTAGGTCATTAAGTGCATGATCTAATTGAGCATCAATAAAACTATTGAGCTCTCTAAGCTCCCTAGTTTCACTTCCGATTTGGTATCGCAATGATGCTACTTCGTCGGGCGTGAGGATGGATTCGCGCTTTCCATAATGGCAAACGGAATAATTAATGGACAAGTTACTATGAACAAAAATCACAAAGAAAAAGATAGACTAAAGAAAAACCTAGAAAAATAAAATAAAAAATCTCACTAGAAAGGATTCTAGTGAGTAGACCTAATAAAATAAACATTCAACCTAAACAATAACTATTCCCCGACAGCGGCGCCAAAAACTTGATAACACAGGATTGCGACCATGCAACAGGTTTTACCTCTCGAGGGATCTTGAGAAGCTTGCAATCCCACCAGGCAGTGTGCCTGACCGATGTAGTATAGTGTAGTGGTAAGTACGGTGGATTGATCGTTCTCCACAGGGAATAGTGTTCGTTAGGTATGAAAAACTACTCTAATAGGTCTAAGGGTGAGGGATGATTATTTTTGTATTTTTATATTTTTTAAAAAGCAAGTAAAATCTCGGGTTTGAAGGAGTGGGCGGAATTAGTTGCTAGTCAACTAACCCAAAAACTACTATTGCAAATAAAATAAAATAACAAGAAAATAAAAGGTTGTGAAACTTATATGGAGACAAGTGTGTTTACTTAGATTTCCTTACTCCCTAACTATCTTTTACCGGTTAATTAGTGTGTATTAATTGCGTGGATGACGGGTGTATTCCTTAATACCATTCGTGGGGTGGCGTACGTACTTCCCCAACTCTATAAGCTCCTACTTCACTCCTATGTCGAGCCTGCTAGAAGCTCCTAACATGGGATCATTAGAATTCGCTCATGCATTAAATACAACCATAAAAACCTAGTACGCATTGGTTCATGTTTCTTAAGACGTTCAAGCAAGTTACCGTATAGGAGGTTAGCCAGTTTTCTTAAGCCTAACATCGATAAACAATCATCCAATACAAGTAATAACACACCAACAACCAATAATCAATAGTTAGGTTTCATTAGATCTAAGCAAACACAAAATAAATCTAGCCTAGCATGTTAATTGAAAGACAAGCATAAGATATAATTAACCAACACATAGACATATTGATTAATTTGAATGGAGACTTATCTTTAATTGAACATGGAAGAATCAAGGGTGAAAAACCCTTGAAAAAGCTGTCAAAATCGTCTAGGGTTTGTTCCCAAAAAGTTGCACACTAATGAATGAAAAATAGAAAAGTATATATAGAAAATACACTCTGACGGCGTCAGCTTATACGCTCTGACGCCGTCAGCTCGCCGCCATTAGGGTTCTCGGATGGCCTAGATCTACTTCTGACGCCGTCACTTGTAAACTTGCTCTGGGCCGTCACTCTTTAGCATTACACCTGACGGCCTAGGATTGTTAACACCTGACGCCGTCAGGTGTAAGCATCACATTTTCTTCTTAGGGCGTCACGTATAGTCAGATTCCACTCCTTTGTCTTGGTTGGCTGACGGCGTCACCTTGTAACTCTGACGCCGTTAGGAAGGATTTCCAGCATTCTTTTGAGACTTTGTCGTTTTCTTCACTTTATGCTCCAAAAACGTCCAAAATGATGTGTTTTCCAGAATTCTTCTCAAGAGTACCTAAAATGACAAAAGGAACGATTTAGGGCAATATTTGTTCATATTAACTCGAATTAGGGCTTAAATGACCCCCTAAAACGGGTACACTTTTCACCTCATCAGTTATCCTTTTGTACATATTTTTTAAAAGAGAGATGCTAATATGATGTTGTTGATGGCTACTAATGAATGCAATATATTATCACTACGTTAAGACGATAGTGTAAATTTTTTATATTTAGGAGACTAATACATGTGAATGGTACCCCTATGCAGATTGTCATATTTCAGCCGACGTGTTCCAGAAACTGAAAAGATACTTTTGTGTGAGTATAAACACTTCGGTTGAAATCTGTAAAACACAAGTGGTTTAACGATTCTAAAACCATCTCTTTTAATTATCAGATATAACCAATTTCTTAGACCAGAACTACCATTAGAAATTGAAATAGAAAGATACGCTGACCTGGAACAAGAAGAGTTAAGGAATAGTATACCAATGCCATGGTATTTTAACAAATGTCGAACATGCGTAAAGAAGTTGGCAGACAACTCTGGAAGGGATGGTAAAAGCAGAGCTGAGAAGAAATTTGTGGTTCCAATGGAGCGTAAGATGGTTCAAAAGAGGAGCTTAATGACGGACCTGAGATGGCGGGGTCACCTGCTGTTGAGAAATACAAGGCAAAAGGTAAATCTTTGCATATAATAGGAATAGATAAAGTTATGTGTGTGTGTGCGCGCGCATATATAATGCATTAGAACGTATCTTTCATGATCAGAGTTATTAAGAGATGTGACTTATAATCATTTTAAATGTTTTCTCATTAGCATGCACCTTTTTAGAGGTTTGTATCATCAAAAAGACTGTTGTAGAGAAGTTACAGTTCCATCCCGGTCTGTAGTGATGTCTGTAATTTTATCTCGCTTTCTATTAGCTAACGTGTGTTCCACACAATTTTAGATTCTCTACATAGTTGCTTAGTTGTTCCATTTGTATCAGTCTCACTTGCACATGGTAAAGACCAATTTAATTGTGAGATTAGGATCTTTGCACATGTTCACCTTTAAATCTACCTGAGGGTGTAAGATTTGTTTGGTGTTGAACAATTGAACTATGTTCTTTGGGTATCTTGCGGTTGTATGCTCAATTGTAGAATATTTGAGTGTTACAGATCTGTTGTCTCATATTTAAAATATGAGACATATTTTATAATTAAAATATAATTAATTGTCTAAATTAATCTAGACATATAATTAATTATAATCCTCTTTGTATTTAATTGTCAGATGGGTTGAGGGAGGATAACTACCGGCACTGTAATTGCTTGTCTTCTGAAACTTCGAATTGATTATGAAATCCTTATTAGAGTTTTACTTGATGATGTGGAATGTGGAGGAGAGTCAGACAATGGGTCATCAAGTGGTGACGAAGCGGAGTTGATCCTGTGTTTAAGGGCAGAACAAGAGTCGACACTAGTCATGCTTTTGGTATAAATGACATCCTTTTATTGTGGAATGAGGTTGAATGTCGAAAAGCCTTTTATCAAGCTAAGCTTACTATTTTACTCTTATCTGATACACTATTTGGCTTCCAGGAAAAATTGAGAGCTCCACAAGAATCTCAATATGGTGATGCAGTAATGGAGTCGATAGTTAAAAAAACGTGACATAGGTAAACGCCACATGCACACACGACACCTCTTATTTTGTTGATGTAGACATATCCTAACACCCTTTAACTGATGCTGTATATTGACCCAAACACCCCTTAAACTGCTGTATAAAACTGTTGCACCAGCCATAGCCAAACACCCCTTAAAGCTGCACATTTGCAGTTGACATACACCCATAAATTGTCCAGTATGGATTAAATTCTTAGAGAAGTGATACTTAAGAAATCACCGACAAAGGACATCAGAGCCTAATCAAAATTGTCAACACGAAGTCATGGGCACTGACGGTACACATCAACAATCATCACAGGAGGAAAGTGATAGCCATTCAAATTTAAACCAGCCTGCAGTATATGAAATGGTAGCTGACATGGAAGAGACTAAAGCCGTGGCGTTCATGCACAGCGAGATGGAAGATAGTGGTAAGTTACATAACTCAGATCAAGTTAAAATGGCTTTCCATGTTGACGACAAGGGTGACGATAATACATGTGATGAAGATGACGACATGGGAGATGAAGATGATGACAATGACGAGGACCGTGATGACGAGGATAAAGATATTGCAAAGGATGGTCCTTCTTTGATGTCTCTTGCTGATACAGATGTGGAAGATCATGATGAAACCGAATTGAGAGATGAATATGATGATGACATGGTTGATGAGGAGGATGACAACTACCATGAAAAAGGGTATTTTAGTTCACGGGATAACTTTTCTGAGCATTACATAACCATCTGAGGATTAATTCTAGGAAAGCCAATCATGAGCAAGAAGAAGAGCAATTAAGCAAGTGCTTAACGTTAGCCATGGAGGTGTAGGAAAAGTTCAACTTGAGAAAAATCAAGTAAAGGCAAAAAGCCAAATGCCCGTTAAGATCTACAAGTCTGATCTTATACGGACTGTGTATTCTGATATGGATGTTGGTGAAACTGTTGAAGAAGGTCGAAGAAGTGACTTTTCACGTAAGATGGACATGAATAAGACACATAATAGGTTGAGAAGCAATCTCCTGTGTGGGTTAAATGATTGAAAGAGTAATAATGAAGGTTTGACTACGAAAACTACATCGATAACAAAAACGGCTAATTTGTGAGTTAATTTAGGGGATATTTTACTTTAATTAATTGTGAAAAAAATCAAAAATTCATTAGGATTGTTTATTAATTCTTCTGTATCACCGCAGATTTTGAAACTGAGCATCATTTTGGGGATTGTGCGATGCGCAATAAGCTAGATGGGTTTTCGAGGAATCAAGTAGAAGATAGATTATAGAAGTTGCAAAAGCGACCGATGGAGAGATTCCAAACTGAAGTATTACCTCCACCTCCTAAATTAGCTACATCTGTACCTATAAGTCACCATAGAATGTTATCTCCTATTAAGAGTCCGGGGTACATCCTTACGAGAAACGCATCTTCTATTATGGAGGTTTGTAGAGTATTAAGGGGTGTTTGGAAAAGGTTATATTAGGTGTATATTAGCGTCTGATCGAAATGCATGAACACGCGTTAGCATAAGGTCAAATCAACAGTATTCATTATCTTTCAATGACGTCTTTAGCTACATTTTTTGTTTGACCAGTTTAAGTTAAACCACGATCCAAGCTAATCCATTCGTCAGTATGTTGGGTCGAAATAGCCACCTTAAGTATTATCTAGATTCCATTGATAAATGATGGGCTTTTCTTGACTTGTGAAATTTTTTTTCTATCAGATAACACTGAAAGTGCTTCAAGTTTGGGCGAAAATTTTATGCACAGTTCCAGACTCTCCGCTCATTTTGAAGTACAAGCCTTTCTGCTGTGATAGTGTAAGACGGAGAATTCTCTCGGCATTGGAGCAGTTGGGTTTAGAATCACTGCATGTTGACCTTTTGCCTTTGATTCTACTCATGCAAGCATATTCTCTTATGGACATTAGGTAAACCCCTTATCTTCACATGTCGTTCATTTTGTTATCTTCACATGTCGTTCATTTTGTTTTGGACTTTTCTTTACAAGCTTCTCTAATATGCAGGAACTACCAACACAAAATCGTTAGATAAATTATTTGCAGTATTCACTCAATTAGAGGTGCGTGCTAAGCTCAACTTATTGATAAGTTTAAACAACTAATGTTTCTGTTAATTATATTTTTCATTTCTAGGTAGGTCTGGCACGAAACCCGATATACAGTTCTGTGTAACAATAGTTGAGATCTAACTTGACATACTTCTGTTTGTGATTGGAAAACTAAATTTAGTTGGTGCGTATGCAATTCAAAGATCTGTGATTCGACCAACTGCTACAAGGTACTCATATAGTCCTAATTACATAAAATTAGGATTCCTGACTGCTCAAAATTGGAACTCCTATGTGTGTGTTTTTTATGCTTATATGTACCATATTTGATTAGTGCCTTTGACCTTTAGTTTGATTCTACCTAATTTGAAGATTTACTTACCAGTCAGACCTATTCCTTCTTTTGTCAGTTTTCTGATAAAGTATTTGGTATTGTTATACGAGTATTCGTTAACAGCTCCTCTAAAGAGAAGCACCAGAAGTTGCATGTCGCTTACATTGAGGTAAAGCGATTAATCATTGGTAAATTCTCCTAATTAATCTCTTTTCTATTTACTGATTAAATCCTCTTTTTATCATAACAGGTTGAGGGGTGAAATGGACAAACTTGCAATGGAAGAAGCTGGTTTCAGGAAGTATGTTGGTGACGAATTTCTGGCTTCTAATAATACCCCTATAGTAAGCGTTAAATACTAGAGGTATGCTCTTTTATACGAAACAAGTTTAAAATATTGATACTTTAAATTGCTATCACAGCCCTTCGAGTGTTACATGTTTGAAAGCTGATTTCTTTATCTCTTTTCTTGGCTAAACGTAAACTAATACTATAACAAAATTAAATAAATTCGTCGTCCTTAAAGATAATTTTCCGTATGCGCCTTTCATATGGTAGCTTCCTAAATACCATATGGTAGTTTAGTTTTCATATGTGCGTTCCAGTGAAACTGTATGTAATTATGAAGTTGTAAGGAACATTATCAAACTGATTGATTGTTTCATTGGCTAGGAGATGCAAGTGAAAGCAGCTTTTTCAATGGAAACAATACCTGAAGTGGAACGTCACCAGCACCGGCATCTCAGGTTAGTTTTGTATGCGTGATTTGCATATGTAATAATATGTGTATGCATAGAAATTAATAGGTCATACTTACTCATCTTGCATGATATCAGTAGTGTAAAATTGATTAATGAAATAGGGACATTATGCTATTAAAAAGACAAACTACAGACGTAAGTAGAAATTAACAGGTCATACTTGCTCATCTTGCATGATTATCAGCAGTGTAAAAGTGATCAATGAAATAGGGACATTCTGCTATTAAAAGTGATCATGCAAGGTAGCGCACAACTCAGTTTATGTTTTGAAAAAAAAGGAATATTATTGATATAGGCATAGACTTAAAATGTATTAGCATAAGTTATCTAATAGAACAAAAAGAGATTAGCAAGAAACAGATCGATAAAGTTATGGGTTAAATGGGTTGGTCAGCATGCCAAAAGCTGAAACAAAACTTTCTTTGAAACTCAAAGTTGCAGCTAAATTAGTCATTTTACGCGAAAATCTGAACTTTTCACTCTGTTTTCTCCTTGGTTTTAGGATTCTGTTATGTTATTAGTTCTTAAAAAAAATGAGATTAACTTCAGGGGTGTTTGGAATATACAAATGGTTACAGTCAAATAGCATCAATTTCAACCATTTTTTTAACTCTTTTTCTTCTTTTGCACATTTGTGGCGGCTGCACAGAGCTTTTTAACGTTGGGGGTTTTTTGTTTTGTCATGCGACTCGGTCGAGTAAACGCCGACAAAAGCAAAAAACTGCCTACCGAACCACCATTCCATATTTAGTCCTTTCAGTTTGATAATGGGTGTAAATACCAAATGGTACAATCATTTCAAAGGATAACCAGGTAATCCTTTCACTTTTTATCACCGTGTTAGCCTCGCAACAGCTCATAGCCAACAGCGGGCACCTTGGTTTGTTATCTAAGAATAGCTCTGTGATTCTTCTTAGCCTTGATGCAAGAGGATACAGCTTAAAGTAGCTTTAAGAATGTTTGGAATTGTTTACCTAAACTGCTTGCGTAAGTATTTGTTAGTCCAGAATTTGGGTTGAATATTAAGTTTGAAGTTGTTTATTCTTATATGCTTATTTCAAAGACCAATAAGTAGATAATCATATATTATGGAACAGTCCCGAACATCCCTGATTATATGATTCTTTAGGGGTTAAAACAACATGTTTAAATGGTTACAAGATGAATGTACTAATTAGCGGTTTCATGATCAACTAGAATATCAAGAAAATTAGTTCATGATAGTTTTGAATGTAGACAATTAATTATAGTTATGTGATTATTCGATCAACTAGAATATAAAGATAATGGTTACAATATGAATGTACTAATTAGCGGTTTCTTCACAATTTTGCCATTTTGTACATACAGATTTGAAAAAATTTCATCAAGTTGTTTATTAATATATTTTTGATTTATTGCAGGTCATAAAAGATATCATGATGTCCATGGAGTTGATGAGGGTGCTGGAAAATGCAAACATGTAGTTTCAAAGTTCAACAATTCGTGTTGGATATAAAAACTAAGTTAACTGTGTCAATGAGTGGTGCTTAAAATTACCAATAAATGAGAGTTTGATGAGTCGACTTACACAACTGAGTGCCTTAATAGCATTCGAATGTTTGGCCTTCCGCACCACAGCATAGCATTAAAAATAGGTACTCCGGTTATACCTTAATTTTTGCTAACTTCACTTCTTCAACGATATTCATAAGTCTAACCGTCCCATCAAGGCCAGAGATTTTCTAAGCCTGAGTTGTTCTCCAGAGGCCGGTTTTCTCTCATGGGAAACTACATGTCGTTGTCTCAAGGGCCAAGAGCATGAAGGCTTTGATGATTCTATGTTGTGATATAGATGGTAAATACACAAATTCAATGACCAACTTTCTGAATAAAAAAGCTTCATTTCGCATTTGAATTAAAAACATATATTTTGTAATAGCACATACTTTATTAAGTTTTATTCCCTTTTATACGATTACCGTGCATTTCTTTCTGTTCTTTAATCATTCTAAAAATATCTTACGATGTTCGAAATTAATTAACCGTTACTTAACTTATTCCTTCAAAACTCACAAGGCGCGCCGATGGGCGGGCTTTGAAAGTGTGCTCCGGGCTCTTTGATAAAAAAAACAATTAAAATGTATGTCAATCTCTCCTTTTCTTAAAAAAATTTAAACATATACAAAGACCATAACAAAATTAAACAAACTCAAAGTCCTTAAAAATAATTTTCCGTTAACTGACACTACGGCGTAATAAAGAATTTATGAAGACTACGGCGTAGCCCCACAACAGGCTACGGCGTAGAAGTCCACTGAAGAACACTACGGAGTAGGCAACTATCCAAGCTACGACGTAGGATCTCATTTGAGGCAGTAAAGAACTAACGAGGCCAAGGAAGAAGCTACGGCGTAGCCACCTTATCTACTACACCGTAGGATGTTTATCACCAAGACTTTACGCCCGTAACACTTGATCAAGTTACGGCGTAACACTATTTGCAAAGGCTACGGCGTAACAACCCTAATACGCTACGCCGTAACATAGTCGGGGCCTATAAATACCAACCCTAATTCCGAGTTTTTCATATCACTTCCCATCTTTTCACCACAGCAACGTTGGGAAAAACTTAGGAAGGAGGGAGAACGAAGTTCTAGCCACATCCAAGTCATTTCTAAGGGAGGAATCAGACACCGATCATAAGTGTTTTCATTCCTTTACTTTGTATTCGATTCATGCTTAGATTTGTATTAACTCAACTTTGTTTTACTGCAATTATGAACATGAGTGGCTAAGCAACTTTTGGTATTGGCCTAGTTATGAAATTGTTATGATATTGATTTATTTTTCAATGCATCTATTATCTATTGTTTGTTTACTTTCATGGCGAGGCTTGGGACACTCTAGTTCCCGTAGTGTTTAGCGTTGGTTGTTCCTTAGAGGCTTGTGGAATTAACCCTAGGAAGCAAGCCGCTAAGGATGTGACTTGGTAAGGGTTAATTGCTAACCGTAGATGCCTTCCCTTACCATACATGTGCGAATTAACCCTAGGACCACCTACCAATGCTATACACTTAACGGAGTTAGAGGGGTGTAAGATCTGACCATGCCGCATTCGTTAGTCTTGTCCATGTTAGTAGAGGCACTAAATGACTCTTATGAATTCGTACCGATGAACCCACGGTTTTACAATAACTTTGGATAGGACAAGGTATAAGATAGATCTAGGTTAATTTGACCATCTGACCCGAAATGAATATTGAATCCCCGAACGATATGATAGGATGCACCTATAGGAAAACTAGTCATAATCATAACAAGAGTAGTAATTAGGTTAACACTACTCATCTCTACTGATTTCCTTCAATTTACTTATTGTCTTGTTATTTACTTTTATTAGTTTAATTAGTCTTTCAACTCAAAAACCCCTTTTAAACGTGACACGACTTAGATAATTTCTGCACCTTAGCTCTTGGGACGACCTCAGCTTTACCATTTAACTATACCACACACGACCGGATACACTGTCCGTTAGTGCGTAAAAGGTAGACCTTAGGTAAACGAGACTTTATAAATATTAAAACCTGGTCAGTAAAACCTGCATCAAGTTTTTGGCGCCGTTGCCGGGGAACTATTAGGATTTTATTTAAGTTTTTAATTTTTGTTTTACTTTCTTTTCAGTACTCACGGTTATTTTCAAGTTTCAGGTGTTATGGCAGAAATTAACATTGACAACCTCATACTTGAAGAATATTTGGCTCTTACAAGAGAAGAGCAAGGGCCTGGTTTGGTTAGGCCGGCCATTGGGGATGATGTGTAGTTCGAAATTACAAATCAATTCATAAGGGAACTTCGTAAAGACCCATTTTCAGGAAGCAAGACGGAAGATGCTCACGAGCACATTGACAATATTCTCTACATCGTCAGTTTGTTCAACATTCCGGGGGTATCTCATGATGCGATAATGCTCAGAGTATTCCCGATGACATTGACTGGAGCTGCGAAAAGATAGATCAATAGACTACCAGCAGGGACAGTAAACACTTGGGCTCTTTTGAAGAAGCATTTCATCCAAAGATACTACCCTCCTTCAAGGACAGCAAAACAGCTTGAAGATATTCACAACTTCAAGCAAGATGGGGATGAAACATTGTACCAAGCTTGGGATAGGTACAATGATCTTTTGTACAAGTGCCCTACTCATGATCTCAACAAGCAACAAATGGTCAACATTTTTTACAAGGGGATCAACATCTCAACCCGCTAGATGCTAGACTCTCAGGGGCCGATCCCTAGCATGACTCCGGCTCAAGCTTTAAAAGCTACTGAAGATATGGCGGACCACTCTCAGAAGTGGCACGAAGGTGGAAGTAGTAGGAGTATTGCTGGAAACTCGGATGGAATTACCTTAATCACCAAGAAACTCGAAAGGTTGGGGCGTGACATGAAGAAATTGAAGGAAAATGTCGATGCTATTCAGGTTGGTTACGAAGTTTGTGAAGGACCCCACTTGTCTAAAGATTGCCCTTTGAACGAGGGAGATGGAAAAACTGAGGAAGTCAAATATGGAGAAGGTAGACCATTCCAAGGTAACGGGTATCAAACAGGGCCATATGGATATAATCGGCAACCTTATGGAGAGAGAAGATCAAGCCTCTAGGATACTATAAATAAGTACCTCAAAGATTCTAGGAAGAAAAAAGGAGAGCAAGATATATGGTTGAAGAACTTTCAAGAAGCCACTAACAAAAGCCTTGCTAACCATGATGAATCTCTAAAGAATCTTGAAGCAATGATTGAGAATTTGGCTGATAATATCCACAAGAACAACATTATTAAAGAAAACAAGAGTCCATTGTAGAATGCAAGGCAGTTTTCATAGAAGATGATGGAGAAAGGAACCTTTCGCAAGAAAAGGCCAAATCTCATGAGAAGATCCCCTGCCAGTTACCCAAGAAAGAAGACAGCTCAGAAATCTTTGTGGTGCCCTGCAAAATCGGTGATTCTGACTTATTTGCGTTAGCCGATTTGGGATCAAGTATAAACATTATGCCATTATCTTTGTTCCTATCCCTGAAACTTACAAGCTTGGTGAAAACTAATTTGAGGATCAAAATGGCTGAGACTACTAAAACGAGCCCTATCGGTATAGTAGATAATATCATCTTAAAGATCAACAAATTTTTGTTCCCCGCAGACTTTGTAGTTATTGATATGGCTAATGTTCCGAAGGAGGACCTGATTTTAGGAAGATCATTTCTCGCCACTGCACACACTAAAATAGATGTATTCAAGTAAGAGATATCGTTTGGAGTATACGATGAAAGGGTTGTTTTCAATATGAACACTGTTTCCTCAATTTTGCATAAGGAAGAAAGAAGTTCTTGCAAAGCTGATCTAATGGGAGAAGAGATCTTGCCAATCCTCCAAATCTCCGATGATGTATTCTCTTATACAACTCCATCATGCTCAAAATATGAGCAAGAGGTCAACTCATATTCAGATGACGAATCTTTTTGGGATGACAATGATGAAGAAGATGTAAGGTTTGAAGCGGGAGACGAGGAAGGGGGCCCAGTAATGGTTGCTATAAAACTTCACTGCTGTAGACCGTCAACAACCATGGTCAACGGATAAAAAATAACCCTTCCTACATGTGATCCCATCATTGAATATTGTAATGGAGGAGGAATGTCTTTAATNAGATGTAAGGTTTGAAGCGGGAGACGAGGAAGGGGGCCCAGTAATGGTTGCTATAAAACTTCACTGCTGTAGACCGTCAACAACCATGGTCAACGGATAAAAAATAACCCTTCCTACATGTGATCCCATCATTGAATATTGTAATGGAGGAGGAATGTCTTTAATTAGGAGATTAAAGAAGGAAGCAAAGGTTTGGTGGTGTTTCGAAGATGAGAGGCTTATCAATAAAACATGGTTTCAAGACCATTTCATGCATGCAAGGTTGAACGAAAAGGTGGAATGGACGGTTCACTTTTGTACGCCAGCAATTATGACATATAGAGGAACAACCCAAGCTTGGCCCACATGTGATCATTTCAAAGGGAAATGCGATGGAGGAAGGAGTCCCGAACTAAATCTAGCCTAGCGTAATGAGTGGGCATGTTTTAACACAAACAAAAGGGATCAAGTAGGATACCTTGGTATATCGTTCGAAAATTGGATTAAGGTAAAGTTCGGTGAAAGACGACTAAACAAACAAGTAGAGATGCAATATCGTGACGAATGGGTCAAAGCTAACTTCTTAGTCGAAGATATGTATAGCATGACACTACGTATCGCTCCCAATGTTTGGGACCACTCACCAACTCCGTGGAACAAGAACAAGGGCAAATATGCCCTAGAACCTACTTGAAGGCTGCAACAGTGAGTCTAACTTAAAGACTCGATAATAAACAAAAGTGCTCTTTCGGGAGACAACCCGGATTATCCTTTTCCTTTTATTTTCTCTATTTTGTTGGTTTGGTATGTTTTGTACTAATATTTTGCAGGTACTAAAGGAAGCATTGCGATGGGGAACAAATTTTTGTACTTGTACTCCAAGAAATATTCTCCAGGGCCTTGCTACGGCGTAGCTCCTCCATTGACTACGCCGTAGCACCCTCCAGGTTTCATACTGGATTTATTCAGCAACTACGGCGTAGCACCCCATTTAAGCTACGCCGTAGCTACCTTCTGAACCTTAAAAAATGCTTTTTATTTTACAAAACATTCTTTAAACTTGTATTAGTTTTTAAATGAACTTTGCGGGTGTGTTCCCTGTAAACCCTCACGAGACTTCACTCGTCCACTTGGGACACCAAGTGGTTTAAAAGGCTTGTTGCATACGCTAAATGCAACCGTGATTCCTACGAAAGTGAGTTAGGTTTTTCTTTTTCTTTTTAGGTTTTATGCTTTTGGTAGTTGTGTGATTCCAGGGAATTGAAGTTTGCTCATAAGGCGTAGTGAAGGCACGTTTCTCAAACATGATCCTTCTATCATTTTCAAAAGTAAATTTCAGGGAAGTTCTCGTTCTAATTCTACTTTTCCTCCTTATTTTTCATTTTATGTACAAAAGGGACTTTGTACAACTCAAGTGGGGGGGACGGGAGTAGAATCATTTACTTGAACTTTAATCTACCCTTAATTTTCTAGTTTATTTTGAAAAATTATGCCACTTTTAAAACTTTTGACATGTTTTTCCGAACCTAACTAGAATGGACCTTAGCCGAACACATTAACCCTTAATACTATGGTGAGGTTTAGCCTATTTCAGTTTCACCCTGTAAACTTTAGAACTTGGCTTTTACATCATTTTGAAACTGTGTACGAGTAGTGTATTGAGATTTCTTAATACATTTGGAAGAAACTTTTTAAGAAGGCAATAATTTATGATTATCACCTCAATAACCTTTATGTGTGTGTTCATCGATTAGTCGCATCGACTATTCGACCCCCGTGTTAAAACCCTTTGTTGCACTCACCTTTAGTGCAAGATACCCCTAGATACACCCTTTTGATCCTATCCTTTCGTTTCTTACCCATATTATTGTTTCGATACACCTATATACCTTAGCCTACCGTGTAGTCTTTGTTTATGATTGGGAAGTTGCCACTTGTTCTAATTTGAGGTCCAAGTCAAGAGGTTCAAGAATCACACCTACGTTGAAGACTCATCACTAAAGATCATGAGAAAACCCACTATTGTACATGCATTGTTCATCCCAAGTGGGGGGATATGTTATGAAAAAAAATGTGAATTTCCGTATGTAGATATATTAACTTTGGTGCACCCTTGTATAGCACCATAATAAGAGCTTTGAAAGATTTAGCATTGAAGAGGACACTTCGGTCATATTTGAAGAATGAAGTTGTTGGTTCTTAATCACCAACATGAAGACCAAGTGTGGTGCCCATCATGACGTCCTCTAATGGCATACACTTGCTACATGATCCAATTCTCGCATTTTGAAACTTGGACTTGGGATGAACGGAAAGTGGTAGCAACTCGGTTATAGGCTAAGACTATTTGTTTCTTTTTCATTTTACACCATTATTGTACATCTCATGTCTTATCCAACCCTTTAGTTGTGAATCATGCTTAGGTGAGGGATTTGAGCAGTCATTGGTGTCTTGCCCGGCGTTCCGGTCATGTACCATTGCCTTTGTCGCCCTTGCCATAGTATGTTAGTAACAACGCTACACCCAAATAGCCTTATATGTGTTCACCCAATATTGCCTTTAAGAATTGTTTTTACCTTATCTCTAGTAGTAGAGATTTGTGTAACTGCCAAGCCTATGATAGNCACCATTATTGTACATCTCATGTCTTATCCAACCCTTTAGTTGTGAATCATGCTTAGGTGAGGGATTTGAGCAGTCATTGGTGTCTTGCCCGGCGTTCCGGTCATGTACCATTGCCTTTGTCGCCCTTGCCATAGTATGTTAGTAACAACGCTACACCCAAATAGCCTTATATGTGTTCACCCAATATTGCCTTTAAGAATTGTTTTTACCTTATCTCTAGTAGTAGAGATTTGTGTAACTGCCAAGCCTATGATAGAACACATTCTATGACTGTGCGTTGAGTGATCACCCCAAAATTAACACTTAGATTAGGAGAGAGATGTGAGTGTTTGTTCCAATTTTGTGAGGTGTTCGGCTTTGATAAATTCTAGCATAGGAAGTTTTTAAATTCATATTCTCCAGTTTCTTGAGGGATATCTTTTTGAGAATCATTCTAATAAGGTCTACTTGAGGGCAAGTAGAGTTCAAGTGGGGAGATATTTGATAACATCAAATTTACCCCCAATCTAAGTG
Source organism: Artemisia annua (assembly GCA_014162995.1). Lineage (NCBI taxonomy): Eukaryota > Viridiplantae > Streptophyta > Magnoliopsida > Asterales > Asteraceae > Artemisia > Artemisia annua. The sequence continues at coordinate 77,517 of LBNU01036894.1, read as the reverse complement.
TTAATTTCCCCCTTAAAATGCTCATCTTTTCTACTTATATAAAGAATATATACTCTTATTTCTTCCTATTTTGGTTTCAGGGTAAAGATGAGTAAAAGAACGAACTTAAGCGGAAATGGAAGGACTTTGGAGCAAATACGTGGAAATTATAGATTCTGCACTAACTATGGCGTAGAGGTTCATCTACCTACGCCGTAGCAAGGCTTCAAGAAGACTACGCCGTAGAAGCTCTCCTACCTACGACGTAATAAAGAATTTATGAAGACTACGGTGTAGCCCCACAACAGGCTACAGCGTAGAAGTCCACTGAAGAACACTACGGAGTAGGAAACTATCCAAGCTACGACGTAGGATCTCATTTGAGGCAGTAAAGAACTAACAAGGCCAAGGAAGAAGCTACGGCATAGCCACCTTATCTGCTACGCCGTTGGATGTTTATCACCAAGACTTTACGCCCGTAACACTTGATCAAGTTACAGCGTAACACTATTTTCAAAGGTTACGGCGTAACAACCCTAATATGCTATGCCGTAACATAGTCGGGGCCTATAAATACCAACCCTAATTCCGATTTTTTCATATCACTTCCCATCTTTTCACCACAACAACGTTGGGAAAAACTCAGGAAGGAGGGAGAACGAAGTTCTAGCCACATCCAAGTCATTTCCAAGGGAGGAATCACACACCGATCATAAATTTTTTCATTCCTTTACTTTGTATTCGATTCATGCTTTGATTTGTATTAACTCAACTTTGTTTTACTGCAATTATGAACATGAGTGGCTAAGCACCTTTTGGTGTTAGCCTAGTTATGAAATTATTATGATATTGATTTAGTTTTCCACGCATCTATTATCTATTGTTTGTTTACTTTCATGGCGAGGCTTGGGACACTCTAGTTCCCGTAGTGTTTAGCGTTGGTTGTTCCTTAGAGGCTTGTAGAATTAACCCTAGGAAGCAAGCCACTAAGGATGTGACTTGGTAAGGGTTAAGTGCTAACCGTAGATGCCTTCCCTTACCATACATGTGTGAATTAACCCTACGACCACCTACCAATGCTATACACTTAACGGAGTTAGAGGGGTGTAAGATCTGACCATGCCGCATTCGTTAGTCTTGTCCATGTTAGTAGAGGCACTTAATGATTCTTACGTCTTCGTATCGATGAACCCACGGTTTTACAATAACTTTAGATAGGACAAGGTATAAGATAGATCTAGGCGAATTTGACCATATGACCCGAAATGAATATTGAATCCCCGACGATATGATAGGATGCACCTATAGGAAAACTAGCCATGATCATAACAAGAGTAGTAATTAGGTTAACACTACTCATCTCTACTGATTTCCTTCAATTTACTTATTGTCTTGTTATTACTTTTATTAGTTTAATTAATCTTTCAACTCAAAACCCCCTTTTAAACGTGACACGACTTAGATAATTTCCGCACCTTAGATCTTGGGACGACCTCGGCTTTACCATTTAACTATACCACACACGACCGGATACACTATCCGTTAGTGCGTAAAAGGTAGACCTTAGGTAAACGAGACTTTATAAATATTAAAACCTGGTCAGTAAAACCTGCATCAAGCATCATGAGCTTTTGGCGCTTCGAGCTCACGATCTTCGTCAAAAGGTCAATATTCCAATTGCTTCTCATCAAGGGTATGTCATCTTCTGGTTCAGTTTCATGAATTGAAGACTGCTTGGCTCAACAATTATGTTCAACATTGAACAATCACCTCTGATATATGCAACATATATGGAACATGCTTTCCCCACATTTGTAACAATTCTTGGAAAAGTTACCTTAAATATATGTCCCTTCATGTCTAGTTGAATAGCCATAGAGGGGTAACTAATATCTCTAAGAGTTTTCGACGGATTTGGGCAACTAGCAGTTTGGTTCCAGATATTTTACAGCAAATCGCAAGATACTCTGGTTTAGATGTTTCATACATAAGGCCTGGGTTGATGCTACATGACTACATTTATTGATTAGTCTCATGTGTTTTTCTTTATATTTGGATCAGTTTCATGTGTTTTTGTATTCGGATCATGTGTTTCATCATCTTGCTTCGTTCTATCGGATGTCAACAATCCATTTTCTAAATATGCAGCTTTTGGATGGTGAGACTTGTTAGTATCATCATGCAGCTTTTGTCATCAGTGTAGCTAATGTCAGTGTCACTTTATGATAACATCATTTTTTGCCTCAAAATGGATGATTTTACTCATATGGATCTATATTATAGCGGTTAACCATCGTTGTATTTTAGGTGGTGATGATTTATTTTTTAGAACATTGGGTTGGATGAATATTAGTGTTCCATTCAGAGTCGTCTAATGATTTTCTGAAGCCTAAAGCAAAAACTATAAAATGAGTCATTTTCGTATTTTATTGTTACTTTAAATAATTTCATGGACTTGTCTATAATTAGTTATATCATGAATTTGGATATCCGAAATTTGCGATAGTAGTTTTATATTAGACCTATTATTTTAGCTAGGTTTTTTCAACTCGGGTATCTGAAATTTCGGATGACAGTTTTATATATCCGAATATCCAAATGTCTATATAATTGAAAAACTTGTATGTGAGTTCCAAAACTAACAATTTATAAATCTACATTTTTAATAAATTCCGATCAAATTTTCGGATGTCCGAATACGGATATCTTTTGAACACCCATACATCAATAAATCCTAGAAAGCCGGAATTCTATTAAATAGGAGGCATAAAACTAGATATAAAAGGATGAAACATAGAATTTGAGGCTTTGAAAAAATCTAAGGCTTAAAGCGGTTCCTTTACCCTACAAACACCTATTCATTATAGTTTAACTCCTAGATGAAAATGTGCCATCATCTTTGTATGTTTTAATTTTTTATGTAGCATTGTGTCATTCTATTTTAATATCAGTACATATATACACTTGTAATCTAAATTAATTAATCTCTAACATATGTTGCAAAGCAATTACATTTTATCAACAAACTGAGCTTGAATCTCCAACAAGATGTTCAATCTTTGTTAAATAAGACTCTTGAGTATATAATTATTGTTATCTAGATATCAAAGTTGCACTAACTATGTAAAGTTACAATTGAAGCTACTTGTTACAAGTGAAATTTTTACCACCTTCACACACTCCTTTTCATTTATTGGGAATTGGACCAAAGCTTGCATCGTTGAAACTCGACTCTGGTCATATCAATAAATCCATGGATTATATCACCCTCGCCATACGGGTTTCGTTTGGTAGTTCCCGAAAATCCCATGAACTCACACGAGTCTGTTGTTTGCAGTTGGAGCTTTCTGTTAGGTCAACCTGAGACAGTCTCATTAAATCATGTTGATGTGTTCAACAATAACCATCAATATAATTAACATTGTATTTATAGATGCACAAATAAACAAATAATAGACCCATTGAATTTATCTAGTATGATAAAGTAACTTGCTAGCCAAATTATTTTTTTCTTCTAGAGGTAAGCAGCAAATCCATTGAATTTTTTTGTAGCACTGGATTATCGCTATGCTCGCAAAACTTTATGTATTAATGTATCATATATTAATACATATATCATATATTCATATTGAAATTTATATATTAATGTATCATATATTCGTATTATAAATGTGAAAATAATAATAATAGTTTCGTTAAAACTTAAATTTTAATTATAGAAGATATACCATTGATCAACAAACTTTTTAACAATTTCGGGGTGATGTGATGAATGTAAGTCTTCGTCCTCTGCATTGATCCCACGTAAATGATAAAAGCCTATAAAAAATAACATGAGATGGTCGGGTTTGTTTATCTCTTTATAGTTTTTGTTTAACAAATTATACTTAACAATTCAATCCAATTAGGAGATAGGGGTTTTGCTCTGCTCGAAATCCAAGAGAATGAAAGGCGTTTAGTAAATTAATATCATTAAAATGAGCTCTTTCTTTGGTCTTTTGGTTGAAAAAACCCTTTCAAAACCTCCAAAGAAGCCACAATGTTGTTTAGACTACTACTTGGAAGAACTTAACATGCTTTGGGAGTATATTTATCCGCTAAGTTGAGGACTTCTCCAATTGAGAACGTGGTGAGTTCTACCAAATTAAAACAGTCATCCTAATGCCTTAGATCTCAAGGATTTCATTGCAAATTGAGCAAAGGAATGAGTCCAATTCAATGCTACATTTGTCAAGATAAACCACGAGGCAATGTTAGCCTTGAGGGTTGACTCCTCCCAAACTAACCAGTCAACCAGGTGTGGTCAACAAGTCAAATCTGAGAGAGGAGAGACCAATTTATAATCTGGTGCAAGCACAGTGTACTCCCGGGTCGTTATGTCCTAGCGGGATTGAAATTGTATTTTGGGAAACGTTTGAATGATTTAGTGATCGGGAAAGTAACCAGATAATGATTTGGATTAATTACACTAAGCATATATAAGTGAAAATAACACTATTAAGCAATATTAACAATAACTGAAAATCAGATAAACCTAAAACGTATTTAAAATTAAAACAAACGCAAATGCGTGCTGGAAAAGTGGGAATGACACAAAAATAAACTAGAGGGGTGAAAATGACTTTTTACGAACTTAATATAAAAAGAAAATTTTATAAAAAAAAAGAAAAATATTTTTTGATTATTTTATTAAAATATTAAATAAAGCTAAGAAAAATGAAAATTCACTTTTAAAAATTCTAAAATACTTAAAACAATTAAAAAACTAAAAATATATTTTTTTGTCTTTTTCTGAATTTATATTAATTAATTACTAGTTATATATTAATTAAACTATTTAACTAATTTAAATTACTAAAAATACCAAAATGACTTAGAAATTATGAAAATTTTTAGAAAACTAATTAACCACTACAGGAATCCTAGAAAATTATAAAAAGTTTATAAAAATTATTATTTAAACTATTTTACTATTTATTCACTTAATTACTAATTAAAATCTATTTAAACTAATTTAATTATGACATATAGCAAATGAATATTAAAAATTATGAACATTTTCCTAAAAATATTTTATGATATATAAAACCTAGAAAAAATATACAAAAGTACTGTTGTTAAATAAAAATTAATAAAACTATTGAATTAACTAATATGACTTAATAATTATTTAAACTAATATTAATTATAAAAATACTAAATGAAAAGAGAAAAATCTGAAAAATTAATAAAAATACTTCAAGTGAACAGGAACTTATGAAAAATATAAAAATGGAAAATTCTTTTTGAAAAAGCAGAACAATAAGCCAAATGGCTTAAATAGAAGCCATCACTTTTTTAAAAGTGATGTTTTTGTGATTTTTCATTTTGAAAACTGTTTGTATACTAAAAATAAACAACTTTGTGAAAACACTTTTTATAAAACTTAAAAATAAGCACTATGCAACTTAATAAGCTTGACAGATGGATTTTTTTGGATTTTTTATGGATTTTTGAGTGAGATAAGCTACCAATAAGCTACGAAGGATAAAATAAGCTATGACCAAATGAGATGCATGTATAATAAGCCAAAACAACTGAAAAATCACACTGATTAAGCAAACAAACACAAATAAGCACTCATCAAAATCACACAGGCCAAATAGGACAAATGGAGCAATCTGCAGCCCTTTGTGGGGTCCACAGGGGTGATCAAGGGTACAAACCAAAGGGGGATCTAAAAAGCTGGCTAGGTGGGCTTTCCAAAGAGCCAAGGCACAAGCCCTGGGCCCACTAATAAGCTTGTAATGAGCTTGTGAACTTGGGCACAAACACTGAGTCACTCAGTGTGCTCAGTTGAGGAGGGGTAACTTATGGACCAAGAAAAGCTAGGGGCAAAGGTTCACAACCCTAAAATAAGCACTGGACAATAGAGATGGGCCAACAGGCTTCCTAAAAAGCTAAAGGTTCAGGTCTAAAGCTCATAGATAAGCTCTTGGTGAGCTTATGAAACCAAGTTCACACCCCTGGAGCAGGGGAGGTAACTGGACAATCAAGCAAGTTTNGCACTTATCAAAATCACACAGGCCAAATAGGACAAATGGAGCAATCTGCAGCCCTTTGTGGGGTCCACAGGGGTGATCAAGGGTACAAACCAAAGGGGGATCTAAAAAGCTGGCTAGGTGGGCTTTCCAAAGAGCCAAGGCACAAGCCCTGGGCCCACTAATAAGCTTGTAATGAGCTTGTGAACTTGGGCACAAACACTGAGTCACTCAGTGTGCTCAGTTGAGGAGGGGTAACTTATGGACCAAGAAAAGCTAGGGGCAAAGGTTCACAACCCTAAAATAAGCACTGGACAATAGAGATGGGCCAACAGGCTTCCTAAAAAGCTAAAGGTTCAGGTCTAAAGCTCATAGATAAGCTCTTGGTGAGCTTATGAAACCAAGTTCACACCCCTGGAGCAGGGGAGGTAACTGGACAATCAAGCAAGTTTAGGAGTGCTTATTTATAAGCAAATGAAATCCAAACTCAGATTTTCTTTTTGAAAAATGAAAACAAGCAACAAAATAACTCAAAACAACAAAAACCTTTTATTTCCAATCTGTATTAAACACTGTGCATCATATAGAAAAAGTGTCCATTTTGACAGTGGAAAACTTTTGACTTTTGAGATTTTGTAAAAGATTTGACTTTTATGTGGTTTGAGCTTGATCTAATGACTGAACATGTTAATATGAGCTATAATGAGATGGTTTTAAGTAATCCTAACAACCTATGAGCTAATGTGACAGATATGGAAACCTAAATCCTTGACAGTGAAAGGGTTGATGAGATCAAAGGGTGATTTTGACTTTTGTTCAAACAACACCTGATTTTTATGACCAATATGTTCTATTAGGACCCAAGGTAATATGCAAGAACCAAAGAAATCACATAAAACACACTAGAAACCTATTAACTATTATGTACCAAACACTCCTTTAAATAAGTGAAAATTAGATTTTCAAAGCACAAGCTTAGTTTAGACCATAACACTGATTTAGAAGGACATAATATGATGCTATAAGCTGATTTTAACACAAAAACATTAATCTAAACCACCAATTCTTAATAATCCACCATATGCTAATGTGACAGTGATTATGAGACAAACTGAGTAACAAAGTATATAATGAACAAGCATGATCTAAAAACCAAGAATACAACTAACATACACCAGAGAAACAATAAAACACATGTTTAACTCAAAGTCAAGCAAGCTACAGTATTATGCAAGAAAATAAGGACTTGAATCTTACAATGTGCATCCAGCTTAGAAACATGAACCAAGGACCAAATATCACACCTATAGGTTCTCCACAGAACCACTAACCCACTGCCATCCAATATTCANACTTTTGTTCAAACAACACCTGATTTTTATGACCAATATGTTCTATTAGGACCCAAGGTAATATGCAAGAACCAAAGAAATCACATAAAACACACTAGAAACCTATTAACTATTATGTACCAAACACTCCTTTAAATAAGTGAAAATTAGATTTTCAAAGCACAAGCTTAGTTTAGACCATAACACTGATTTAGAAGGACATAATATGATGCTATAAGCTGATTTTAACACAAAAACATTAATCTAAACCACCAATTCTTAATAATCCACCATATGCTAATGTGACAGTGATTATGAGACAAACTGAGTAACAAAGTATATAATGAACAAGCATGATCTAAAAACCAAGAATACAACTAACATACACCAGAGAAACAATAAAACACATGTTTAACTCAAAGTCAAGCAAGCTACAGTATTATGCAAGAAAATAAGGACTTGAATCTTACAATGTGCATCCAGCTTAGAAACATGAACCAAGGACCAAATATCACACCTATAGGTTCTCCACAGAACCACTAACCCACTGCCATCCAATATTCACAGTGCTCCAGCAATCTACAATCTTTTTTTTTTTTTTTGTGAATTTTTCTTATTTTTTTTGTATTTTTGAGATTATGACCTTAGATTGATTTAAATGCTTTAAAAGCTTTTGAAAGCTTGTAAATAAATGAGCTTAAACAAACACTGGATAACAACTTTTAATAACATTAAGCTAACATGAAATTTTTAGGTAAAATTTGCACAAAGTGAAATTTAATAAGAAAAGCTTGAATTAATACTTGAAATTAGTCTGAAATACACTAGAGATACTTAATACAACATTTATAATCTAAAAATTACACTGGAATTAAGAAATTCAATAAAATTCGACACTAGGATTTAACTAAAAACTACACTGTCATCTCTCTTGTTTCCTTCTTCTTTTATAGTGACTTCTAGGTTCTTGTGGGTCCCTCTGAGCATTTCCCACTTGCAATTTGAGCCATTAGATGAGAAATTTTGATCCTAGCCATTGATTGGCTTTTGGCGGGAAAATTGGTTTGACCATTTGCTCTGTAGAATACCAACTGGGGTGGTGGCATTAAATGTTGTTGTCTTGTTAGGTACATGGTGGGTTGGGCGGTGGAGGTGACAAGGATGGTGGGGGTGGTGGATGTGATGGTTGCAGCAAGTGGGAACGAAGGTGGGAGAGAAGGGGATGGTCAAACCAGTGCTTGACCGGGGTTTTGGGTTTTATTAGTAAAAAAGGCTGGTGGGCTTTGTGGACTGGGCTAGGGGTTTGGGAAAATAAAAAGGGTGGGCTTGTATGTTTGGGGTTGTGTTTGTGTTTGGGTTGGATTTGGATTTGAGTTTATTAATAATAATGAGTCCGTTTGTTTTAGTAGCTAAATAAGCACAAGGACCAAAAGTGTAATATTCTGAAACTTGAGGGTTAGGTTTTGGCAACTTTCCAAAATTAATCAAAGGACCAAACTTGCCATATTCAAATAACCCAAAGACCATAAATGATAATTCTCCACTTTTGAATACCCAGGGACCAAATCTGCCAGTTGTGAAACTTCCGGGACCAAACTTGCCATATTCAAATAACCCAAAGACCATAAATGATAATTCTCCACTTTTGAATACCCAGGGACCAAATCTGCCAATTGTGAAACTTCAGGGACCAAACTTGTAAATTATCCAAACTTTTCACCCAAGGACCATTTTTGCCAAAGTTCAATAACACAAGGACCATGATTGATAATTTCCAAAATTTTAATCCCAGGGACCATTTTTGACAATCTTGCAAAGTTTAGGGACAATTTTGTAAACTTTTGAAACTTTTCACCCAGGGACCAATTGTGACAACTTGTGACTTTCAAAGGACTTTGGTTGACTTTTCTTTCAAAACAAATGCTCAGGGACTGATTTTTTCAAGTTTTGAAAGTTGAGGGACAGAAACTGCCAAATATGCAAAGTTTGTTCGTTTTTCATCTGTTTTCAATCATTTTGCACCAGAAACATATAAAACACAATCCAGGAATATTTTATGTATTTTGATGCATTTCTAAGTGTTTTTAAATGTTTTTGCAGTTCAGATAAGACAAAAATGATGAGTATTTACACATTCATCAATCCCCCACACTAAAATATTGCTAGTCCCTAGCAATCTTTTATGAAAATTTAATGGGTTTGATGTCCCTTTACCAAAAGCCATTACTTCTGGAGTAGCCAAATGTTTTAGTATGATACTTTGGTACATTGATAACTAAATGATTTTGAGCAAACCATTAGCTGTCATCGGATTTAGTTTGTCTTTACCAAAAGCCGTTTGCCTTAGGACTAGCCAACTCTTTGATAGAATAAAATTATCATCTTGGTGAGTTGATTACCAATTATGGTTTTCCACTTCCTTTACCACAAGCCATAATCTTGCGGGCTAGTCAACTCTTCACTATCAAAGATATGGTGAGTTGAATACCATACAATTTTTGGCAAATTGTAATTTGTAAGCAATAAACGGATTTGAGATATCTTTACCTAGAGCCGTTTGCTCTCGGATTAGCCAGTCCTTATGTGGGTTATACATGGTGGACTAATAACCATTTGTCGTGTTAGTGCAAAGCACTTCCACCAAGAAATTTTTTTTTTAAATTTTGGCCAAAATGGGGGTTTTAGGGCACTAGAAGGTACAAATGTGATCAAATTCGCCAGAATTAACCCCCCCCCCCCACACACACACTTAGAATTGAATATTGCCCTCAATATTCAAAGTACCGGCTATTATGCCGACACTTTGAAACGTAAAAAGTTTAGATTTAGGCAAGTGTGGGAACGCCATTTTTTTCTTTTTTTTCATTTTTTTTGGACAAACACCAGGGGCAACTCCCCACACTTAGGTGTTAGAAAAGAGAAAGAAGTCAGAGACATGGGTGAAAACCCATGTTGTGCTAATGTTTTTGTTCATCGAGTCACTAGCTTGACTCGATCCCCGCATTCATTGGTTCATGGGGAAAGTTTGAAGATCCGGGACAACCATGGGTGGTATGTCCTCTCCAAAGTAGTGTTTTAACCGATGGCCATTCACTTTGAAATTTGGACCGTCATTTTGTGATAGCTCAACGGTACCATATGGATAAACTTTTGCAATAGTGAATGGGCCAGTCCAACGGGTTTTTAGTTTACCCGAGAAGATCTTTAATCGTGAATTGAAAAGAAGGACTCGATAACCGACGTTGAAAACGTGGTTCTTGATTTGAGTCATGAATCTTCTTTGTCTTTTCTTTGTAGAACAAAGAGTTCTCGTAAGCCTGATCACGTAGTTCATTTAACTCATTCATTTGAACTTTACGGTGATCACCCGTAGTTTGGATGTCAAAGTTAGCATGCTTCAAGGCCCAGTAGTCTTTGTGCTCAAGCTCAATCGGCAGATGACACGCCTTTCCGTATACAAGCTTGTAAGGAGTACACCCAATGGGTGTTTTGTATGCAGTACAGAAGGCCCAGAGTGCATCATCTAGTTTATCCGACCAAGAGGCACGGTTTTCACCTACGGTCCTCTCAAGAATTCTTTTAATACCACGGTTGGAAACTTCCACTTGCCCACTTGTTTGGGGGTGATACGCGGTAGAAAGACGGTGAGTGACACCATACTTAAGCATGACTTTTGCGAATTGATCATTTCAAAAGTGCGTACCACGATCACTAATAACGGCACGTGGAGTTCCGAACCTAGCAAAAAGAGACTTCAAGAATTTCACGACTACTCGGGCATCGTTGGTGGATAATGCTTTCGCTTCAACCAATTTTGACAAGTAGTCAACAGCCACGAGTATGTATTTGTTTCCTCGAGATGATGGAAATGGCCCCATAAAGTCAATGCTCCAGACGTCAAAAATTTCATAGACTTGGATGGCGTTTTGAGGCATCTCATCCTTCTTTGAAATATTCCCGTGACGCTGACAAGCGTCACAGGCTTTGACTAAGTCATGAGCATCTTTATAGATTGTGGGCCAGTAGAAACCAGAATCAAACACCTTTTGGCGGTGTAATTTGGACTATGATGTCCCCCCGTGGGTCCATCATGACAAGCTTTAAGAATATCCATGGCTTATTGGCCATGAACACACCGTCTGATGACTTGATCGGCACAAATTTTGAATAAGTAGGGGTCGTCCCAGAAGTAATGTTTAACGTCTTTAAAGAATTTGTTTTTCTGTTGGGACGACATCCCTTTCACGACAAAGTTACCCGCATGGTAGTTTGCAAAGTCGGCAAACCATGGGGTAGTAGAGTCACCACGAAAAGAAACCGCATTGAGTGTCTCGAGAGGAAACGTTTCATTTATTTCCTTTTTCTCGAACACATCCTGGTGAGGGTTTTCTAATCGGGATAGATGATCAGCTGCTAGGTTCTCAGCTCCTTTTTTATCACGGATAATGATATCAAATTCTTGCAGGAGGAGAACCCATCGGAGTAATCTCGGCTTTGCATCTTGTTTGGCAAAGAGATATTTCAGGGCCGAGTGATCCGTATACACTATGCATTTAGTCAGGATTAAGTAAGGCCGGAATTTTTCAAAAGCATACACCACGGCTAATAATTCTTTTTCAGTGGTGGTGTAATGATTCTGAGCCTCACTCATAGTTTTACTGGCATAATGTATAGGCTGAAAGTGTTTTGTTTTTCGTTGCCCCAAGACCGCACCTATAGCAAAATCACTTGCATCGCACATGAGTTCAAAAGGTAAGTCCCAATCGGGCGCAACTAAGATGGGTGCTTCGGTAAGCTTCTTCTTGAGAGTTTGAAAAGCTTCGATGCACTCGGGAGGAGCATCTTTCTCAAGAAGATGAGTCATTGGCCAGACGATTTTAGAAAAATCTTGTATGAATCTACGATAGAATCCGGCATGACCAAGGAAACTCCTGACACCTTTGACAGTGGTGGGATGAGGTAATTTAGCAATGACATCAACTTTAGCTCTGTCAACTTCAATCCCGCTCTTTGAAATCTTATGGCCAAGGACAATGCCCTCTTTGACCATAAAGTGACTCTTCTCCCAATTTAGACAAAGATTGGTGTCTTCACACCGTTTGAGCATGTTTTCTAAATGGGAGAGACATGATTGGAAGGAATCCCCAGATCGAGAAATCATCCATAAAGACCTCCATAGTTTTCCCGATCATGTCGTGGAATATGGCCATCATACACCTTTGGAACGTGTCTGGAGCATTACATAAGCCAAAAGGCATACGTCGGTAGGCAAAAGTTCCGTAGGGGCATGTAAAGGTAGTCTTTTCTTGATCTTGTGGATCAATGGGAATCTGCAAGTAACCCGAGAAACCGTCTAGGAAACAATAGTACTCGTTTCCCGCTAATCTCTCGAGCATTTGGTCCATGAAGGGTAGAGGAAAATGGTCTTTACGGGTGGCGTCATTTAACTTTCGATAGTCAATGCATACTCGCCATCCCGTAATCAATCGAGTTGGAATCAACTCGTTTTCTTCATTTGTGACAACAGTAATGCCAACCTTTTTTGGAACACAGTAATGCCAACCTTTTTTGGAACTCAGTGAATGGGACTAACCCAAGTTTGATAACCTCTTGTTTGATAACCTCATGAATTTTAGTATTAACCCTTCTCTATTGTTGAACTGCTGGTTTAAAGTCATCTTCCATTAAGATTTTGTGGGTACAGAATCCAGGGTTAATACCCTTGATGTCGGAGAGTTTCTAAGCAATTGCTTGCTTGTGTGACTTCAAGACCTTTATGAGAGCAGCTTTTTCCTCATCCTTTAAGTCTTTTGCAATTATGACGGGTAATTTATCATCACCCTCCAGAAATGTGTATTCGAGATGAGGAGGTAAGTCCTTAAGTTCGACCTCAGGAAATTCAGCAGTTTTCTCAACATATTCGATTTCCTCGTTATGAAGTTTTTGTGGAAGAATAGGAGGAGGAGAGGGATCTTCATTCAACAGCTTCTCAAGGAGAAGTATATCCCACTCCGGGTCAATCTCTTGGTTATCAATTCCATCAGGAATTGAATCACTTTTGAGAAAGGCCTCTATTTCCTCTAAGATGAAATCACTTCCCTCAAACGGAGTTAGGGAAGGAGAAGAATTAGCAATGATAGGTTGAGAGGAGGGAGTGGGATTGCCACTCAAAGAATTATCGGTGAAACCAAGAATTTCTTGAGAATACTCTTCAGAAGGAACATCGATTCTGTTAATTTCCGATGAGTCATAATTGGAAGAGTACCTCGAAGTTTGATCAAGGTTGAACGTGATGGCTTCATTACCAACACGTAGAGTGATTTCTTCTTCAAAAACATCGATCAAAGCACGGCCCGTTCTTAGGAATCCCCTCCCTAAAATGAGAGGAACCCTCGGGTCTGCATCGAAATCAACAATCACGAAATCGGCTGGAAAATGGAACTTTCCTACTTTCACAAACACATCTTCGGCAATGCTGAGGGGACGAGATATGGAATGATCTGCTAGCTCGAGAGTCATCCAGGTAGGAGTAAGCGCGGGAAGAGAAAGTTTCTTCCATACTGAGTGAGGCATCAGGTTCCGAGATCGGCCATGGCAAAGCATTCAACCATTCCCGGGAAAATGCAGGGAATGAGGAATTTCCCGGGATCTCCCAGCTTTTCGGGAAGTTGTTTTAACAAAACCGTAGAGCAGTTCTCGTTTAACGGAGTTTTTGCCATCTCAAAGAGTTTTTCCTTATTGCTTAACAAACTTTTGATTGTATATGAAAACTTGGGCATCAGAAGAAGAGCGTCCGCAAAGCTTATATCAAAATGTAATTCTTTAAAAATTTGGAAAAATTTGTCCAGTTGGTGACTGGCTTTTTCACGGAGCTTTTGATCGTCTAAACGTGAAGGATAAGGAATTGAAGGCTTAGGGTTGGGTTTTTCAACGGGAGCTACTGGAGGTTCAAAAACAACTCCAAGTTTGGTTTTGGGTTTCGGGACCGGGACAACTTGAGGGTGGACGTCGTCGGTACCTCCGTCATTAGTAGGAAGTACCGTGTCTGTAGTAACCTCAGATTCACGTTCTGCTACCTTGGGAGGAAGAGAAGAAGAGGTAGCAGGAGCCATGGGTCCTTTATATGAAACTCCACTTCGGGTGGTGATCGCCTTAACATCACCCATCGGATTAGCGACCGTGTTGCTAGGAAGTGTTCTTGAGCCTGAGGGTCGATCATTTAAAGACTTCTTAAGTTTAGAGATTTGGCTGACCAATAACCGATTTGTTTCCTCTTGGGATTTCATGAATTGTTTCAACAACTCATTGGAGGAAGATTGGGGTTGAACAACATTTTGATTTTGGTTTTGGTTTTGGTTAGGAAAATTTTGAGCACAGTTATTATGAAAATTTCCTTGATGTTGGTTGTTATTACCCTGAAAATTGTTTCCCTGATGAAAATTAGTACCCTGATTATGAAAATTCCCCTGATTACCATGACCTTGATTTCTTTGAAAATTTCCTTGCTTTTGAAAGCCCCGATTTTGACCGGAATTGAAATTCCCTTGGTTGTTAAAACCTTGGTTCATTCGATTTTGGTTCTGATTTTGATGAAAATTTTGGTTCCGGTTTTGAGCATTTTGGTTTTGAGACTGATTAAAACCGGGTGGTCCAAGATAATTGTTGGAACGATAGCTTAAGAGATTACGGTCCCCCTGTGGTTGGTAAGAGTTACCCCCCGCATTGTAGGAACCTTGAGCAGCATATACGTTCTCGTGAGCGAAGCCACCGGTGGCTGGGCACTCAGTATATGGATGTGGACCACCACATGTTTCACAACTATGACTGACAGCTCTGACTTGATGATTGATGTTTTGATTGGATTGATGCATTCTCAACACAGCAGTGGAAAAATCATCCATCTTTTTAGTGAGAGCAGCTATTTCAGAAGAGGCTGTATTGACAGATTTACATGAATCATTCCTCTCGGCTAAGGAATCCCAGAAATTGTGGTGGGCAGTCATGTTTTCAATAAGGTCGTAGCACTCCTCGGGGGTCCTTTTCATGAAAGTCCCTCCAGCAGCAGCATTGATCGTGTCACGATGACGAAGAGTCAAACCATTATAGAAAGTATCTATGATGGTGACAAGAAGCATGTTGTGATTAGGGCATCGATCAATTGCAAGCTTATAGTGTTCCCATGCCTCAAATAAGGACTCATCGGGAAGCTGTCTGAAGTTGCTAATAGCATTTCTCAATTTTGTTACCACGGATGGTGGAAAATATTTTGCTAAAAATTTGGTAACCATTCATCAAAAGTGTGGATCGAATTCTTCGAGAGACGATCAANGATTAGGGCATCGATCAATTGCAAGCTTATAGTGTTCCCATGCCTCAAATAAGGACTCATCGGGAAGCTGTCTGAAGTTGCTAATAGCATTTCTCAATTTTGTTACCACGGATGGTGGAAAATATTTTGCTAAAAATTTGGTAACCATTCATCAAAAGTGTGGATCGAATTCTTCGAGAGACGATCAAACCAGGCGGTAGCATGATGAGTGAGAGAATATGGAAAAAGATATAAGCGAAGGCCGTCTTCGGTGGCACCATTCTGCTTCATACTCTGGGTGACGGTTAAAATTTATCGAGATGCTTGTTTGCATCGTCACCGGGTAAACCGTGGAACTGGCACGAATTCTAGATTTGCTGGATCATGTGATGCTTGAGTCCAAAGTTCGTGGCTCCAATAGTGAGTGGTGCAATGGGTCCTCCCCTCCCTTGCATGGTGGGCTGACACAACTCCTCCATCGTTCGGAGATCAGGAGCTGCATCAGTATTGGGAGGGGGTGGTGGTGGTGGATCGTCGGGCATTATGACAGTTTCCTCAATTGCAACCAGTTCAGCTATGCTTCTTCGACGGTTTCTCCTTGACTGGGAACGAGTGCGCATGCACTAAAAACAATCACAATTAAAACAAGACCGAGGCAAAACGACAGAGAACTTAAACCAATAACCACAATATGAATGGCTTATTTGAAAAATGTACACCAATTCACAAGAGTACAAGGGCAAGTTTTAATCTTTTGTTTGGGAATTTATTAATAGTCATACCCCCAGTTGGGTAGTATTTTGCCTTGGTTTGCGGTGGTAATATTTTATGTATTTATTAACAAGAAAACAGCATATGTTTTTGGCTTTTTGTGGGTGTGTATGAAAAAGCTTTTGGAATTATTTTTGGAATTGATTCGTTAACCGAAATCGTTCCTTTAAGACTACTCGCAGGGTGGCGGAAGAGAAAGAATGGATCTCTTTTTAGTTCGCAATTTAATGTCAGAACTTCCGTATTCCACCTGTATAGGTTGTAATCTTAAAGAAAAACGAAGTAATTTAACTTCACGATTTGTTTTGTTGTTTTTGATTTTTTTGGTGTTGTTAACACTTTAGGAAAAGTGTTAATGATTGTTTTTTTGATTGATTTTGATTTTTACAAAAATTTACAAAGTGATGTGATTTGTAAAAGGAGGGTTTTGAAAATTACTAAACTTAAACGTTTTTGAAAACACGCAACAACCTCCCCGGCAGCAGCGCCAAAATTTGACTCCTCNGTATAGGTTGTAATCTTAAAGAAAAACGAAGTAATTTAACTTCACGATTTGTTTTGTTGTTTTTGATTTTTTTGGTGTTGTTAACACTTTAGGAAAAGTGTTAATGATTGTTTTTTTGATTGATTTTGATTTTTACAAAAATTTACAAAGTGATGTGATTTGTAAAAGGAGGGTTTTGAAAATTACTAAACTTAAACGTTTTTGAAAACACGCAACAACCTCCCCGGCAGCAGCGCCAAAATTTGACTCCTCCCAAACTAACCAGTCAACCAAGTGTGGTCAACGAGTCAAATCTGAGAGAGGAGAGATCAATTTATGATCCGGTGCAAGCACAGTGTATTCCCGGGTCGTTATGTCCCAGCGAGATTGAAATTGTATTTTGGGAAACGTTTGAATGATTTAGTGATCGGGAAAGTAACCACATAATGATTTGGATTAATTACACTAAACATATATAAGTGAAAAATAACACAGGTAAGCAATATTAACAATAACTGAAAATCAGATAAACCTAAAACGTATTTAAAATTAAAACAAACGCAAATGCGTGCTGGAAAAGTGGGAATGAAACAAAATAAACTAGAGGGCGTGAAAATGACTTTTTACAAACTTAATATAAAAAGAAAATTTTATTAAAAAAGAAAAATATTTTTTTGATTATTTTATTATTTAATATTAATTAAAAACTATTTAATTACTAATTATTAATATCTAAATTAAACTAAATAGTATTAAATATTAAATAAAGCTAAGAAAAATGAAAATTCACTTTTAAAACTTCTAAAATAACTCAAAAATAATTTAAAAACTAAAAATATATTTTTTTGTCTTTTTCTGAATTTTATATTAATTAATTACTAATTATATATTAATTAGTAATTAATTAGTAATGAACAGTGAAAATTATGAAAATTTTCCTAAATATATTTTATGATATATAAAACCTAGGAAAAATATAAAAAATTACTGTTGTTAAATAAAAATTAATAAAACTATTTAACTAACTAATATGACTTAATAATTATTCAAACTAATATTAAGTATAAAAAATACTAAATGAAAAGAGAAAAATCTGAAAAAATTACTAAAAATACTTCAAGTGAACAGGAACTTATGAGAAATATAAAAATGGAAAATGCTTTTTGAAAAAGCTGAACAATAAGCCAAATGGCTTAAATAGAAGCCATCACTTTTTTAAAAGTGATGTTTTTGTGATTTTTCTTTTTGAAAACTGTTTGTATACTAAAAATAAACAACTTTTGTGAAAACACTTTTATAAAACTTAAAAATAAGCACTATGCAACTTAATAAGCTTGACAGATGGATTTTTTGGATTTTTTATGGATTTTTGAGTGAGATAAGCTACCAATAAGCTACGAAGGATAAAATAAGCTATGACCAAATGAGATACATGTATAATAAGCCAAAACAACTAAAAAATCACACTGATTAAGCCAACAAACACAAATAAGCACTTATCAAAATCACACAGGCCAAATAGGACAAATGGAGCAATCTGCAGCCCTTTGTGGGGTCCACAGGGGTGATCAAGGGTACAAACCAAAGGGGGATCTAAAAAGCTGGCTAGGTGGGCTTTCCAAAGAGCCAAGGCACAAGCCCTGGGTCCCACTAATAAGCTTGTAATGAGCTTGTGAACATGGGCACAAACACTGAGTCACTCAGTATGCTCAGTTGAGGAGGGGTAACTTATGGACCAAGAAAAGCTAGGGGAAAAGGTTCACGACCCTAAAATAAGTACTGGACAATAGAGATGGGCCAGCAGGCTTCCTAAAAATCTAAAGGTTCAGGTCTAAAGCTCAAAGATAAGCTCTTGGTGAGCTTATGAAACCAAGCTCACACCCCTGGAGCAGGGGAGGTAACTGGACAATCAAGCAAGTTTAGGAGTGCTTATTTATAAGCAAATGAAATTCAAACTCAGATTTTCTTTTTGAAAAATGAAAACAAGCAACAAAATAACTCAAAACAACAAAAACCTTTTATTTCAAATCTGTATTAAACATTGTGCATCATATAGAAAAAGTGTCCATTTGACAGTGAAAAACTTTTGACTTTTGAGATTTTGTAAAAGATTTGACTTTTATGATGTTTGAGCTTGATCTAATGACTGAACATGTTAATATGAGCTATAATGAGATGGTTTTAAGTAATCCTAACAACCTATGAGCTAATGTGACAGATATGGAAACCTAAATCCTTGACAGTGAAAGGGTTGATGAGATCAAAGGGTGATTTTGACTTTTGTTCAAACAACACCTGGTTTTTATGACCAATATGTTCTATTAGGACCCAAGGTAATATGCAAGAACCAAAGAAATCACATAAAACACGCTAGAAACCTATTAACTATTCTGTACCAAACACTCTGATGCGTGGTTTTGCAACCTTACAACAGGTTTTACCTCTCGAGGGATCTCAAGAGGCTTACAACCCCACCAGGCAGTGTACCTGACCGATGTAGTATAGTGAAGTGGTAAGTACGGGGGATTGATCGTTCAACTCAAAGAATAGTGTTCGTTAGGATTGAAATTTATCTACTAGGTCTAGAGATGAGGGATGATTCTTTTTCTATTTTTATGTTTTATGGAAAGCAAGTAAAATTCTCGGGTTTTGGAAGAAGGGGCGGAATTAGTTGCTAATCAACTAACCCAAAAGCTACTACTTAAACTAATGTGTAGGAAAGTAAACTACGGTTCTACAGGAAAAGTGAAGCATGTCTACCTATGATATGTTACTCCTTGCTAGCTATCCAATTCTACCTATTGAATTGTCACACCTTGTTTTAATTGAAGGGTGTATTCCTAATAACTCATGGAGTGGCATACATATCTCTCCAATTCTATGAACTCTTATCTCGCCCTATGCCATGCATGGCACAACCATAGGGGTTGTAAACAGTGGCTCATGCGTTAAATACTACCTTAATAGCCTAGTATGCCTTGGCTACATGTTTCCCAAGACGTTCAAGCACGTTACCATAAAGGAGGTTGGCCAGTTTTCTTGAGCCTAACATTGATGGAGCAATCAATCAAAACAAGAATCAATAGGAAACAAGAATTATAAACTAAACCAACTAGATCTATTGAAGTTGTCACGCCTTAATTGATGGAGTTAGACACACACATCAACAAGCCCTCATTGATGAAGATAGACACAAACATCAACAAGAAATCAATAAGATCTAATTGATTATATACAAGTTTCACACAATCATAAGTAGACACTAGGTGATTTAGCAAAACATTATCAATGAAGAACAAGCAACAATAATAATGGAAGACATAATTAAGATAGAATTAACACACCAATACAAGATGTTTATGGAGTGATTAAGACCCTCTAAGTTGCTGGAAAAACACCTACCCTAACCCTAGAATCGGACTTAGGGTTTGGGGCTTACAAAAATTGAAGTTATAATGTTATATTCTATAGGCTGATTTTCTGTGGTCGGCAAAGGGGCTGACGGCCTACCTGACGGCGTCAGGTTAAAATCTTCTGGGCATCCTTCTATAAAATATAACCTGACGGCTACTTTTCCTAACACCTGACGGCGTCAGGTGGGTAAATCCCGAAATTGTTCTCTGGCCCGTCATTTGAAAATTGATTTCCACTCTTTTGTCAAGTCCGTTTCTGACGGCGTCACCTTATGACATCTGACGCCGTCAGGTTGTAATTCTTCATCTTTTGAAACTTTGTCATTTTCTTCACTTTTATGCTCCAAAAACGTCCGAATATGCATGTTTTCCAGAATTCCTCTCAAAAGTACCTAAAATGACAAAAGGAACGATTTAGGGCAATATTTGATCACATTTACACGAATTAGGGCTTAAATGACCTCCTAAAAGCGTAACACTTTTCGTCTCATCAAATACCCTTACACTTGGGCTTTGCTTGTCCTCAAGCAAATGAGCTTTTATTCCAATCAAAATATGAGTTAGGGGTCATTTAACACAAATATAAAAGTAATTACAACAAATAGTTATTAGACCCTAATCATAACAAGCACGGAAATCATATATTAGCACCTCACAAATAGTGTTTGGATTCTCACATCTCTCAAATGTCATAAAGTTTATCTCTCATAAATGGAAACGGAAAATAACACTCACTACCTGTCATAGCAAATAGATTACCATAAGCTTGGGAGAGGATCAATTACTCCTCCACTAGGCGTAAGCACCTAAGATAAACTATCAAAGAGGGCTTTATAAAGGGTTGTAACGTAAGGTGTATGGATATGATAACACGGTTTGGTTGGAATAAGGGGTATTTAGTGGTGGCGAGTTAATTATCATGATCAAATACATGCACTCTACATCGTTGCTTAAGTCAAGACTCGACTCAATCTTAGTCTAAAAATGAAATAACAAAAACTAAAAAGGAATATAAAAGGAAACGGGATGGTAGTCCGTATGTTTTTCTTCTTTCTTTTTCATATTTTTTTGTATTTTTCTTGATTTTTTTTTCATACATGATGAGACGAAAAATGTTACGTTTTTAGGGGTCAGTTTGAGTCCTAATTCATATATTATTGGATCGGATTTCACCCAAAGTCGTTTCTTTTCTCATTTTAGGTACTTTTGAGGAGAAAATCACAAAAGAAGCATTTTCGGGCGTTTTCGGAGTGAAAAAGTGCGGAAAACAACAAAATCTCAAAAGACCCTAAAGTGCACAGAAGGTGACGGCGTCACAAGCTTCAACGTGACGACGTCAGGAACAAATGAAGTGAAGAAATTGGAAGTTACTCATGACGGGCCAGAGAGTTTTTAGCCTAGTTTGGTGACGGCGTCAGGGAAGGCCGTCAGATCTGGAACAAGGCGGCGTGACGACGTCAAGAAGGCCATCACAAAACCCTAATCGTCGGCGTGACGGCGTCACACCTTGGGCTGACGCCGTCAGCCCGTATTATCTATATATATAGGACGATTTTTATTGTTTTAAAAGAGGAACTTGGTGGAGAACTTAAGGGTTAAACCCTAGCTCGTGTATCACAGACCTTAGAGGGTACTTTTACCCCTCTAACTTGCATGTTTAATCTAAGATAAGTCTTCATTCAATCCATACAATATGTCTATGTGTTGTATGATTTATGTTTGTGCTTTTCTTTCCTTTAACATGCTAGGCTAAATTAACTTGTGTTTGCTTAGATCTAATGAAACCTAACTATTGATTATCATGTGATGTGTATGTTGTGATTGTGATTTGGATGAATGTTTCATCTACGTTAGACTTAAGAAAACTGGCTAACCTCCTATACGGTAACAAGCTTGAACGTCTTAGGAAACGTGAATCGTATGTGCGTTAATCGATTTTAAGGTAGTATTTCATGCGTAGGTTGCTATCGGTGAGCTTATGATAGGATACTTGACGTATCGTCATATAGTGAGGTAGGAGCTTATAGAGTTAGGGAATTGAACGCACTCCCTACGACTTGTTAGGAATACACCCGTCATCCACGCAAACTCAACATACTAATTGCATGGTAAAAGATAGTTAGGGAGTAATGAAATCTAAGTAAACACTACTTTCCCCACCATTGTTTTCTCAAAAATTTATTTTAAATTGCATAAGTAGATAACTTGGGTTAGTTGACTAGCAACTAATTCCGCCCACTCCTTCAAAACCGAGATTTTACTGCTTTCAAAAAAACATAAAAATACAAAAATAATCATCCTCCACCCTTAGACCTTAATTAGAGTAGTCTTTAACCTAACGAACACTATTCCCTGTGATAGAACGATCAATCCCCCGTTACTTGCCACTACACTATACTACATCGGTCAGGTACACTGCCTGGTGGGGATTGTAAGCTTCTCGAGATCCCTCGAGAGGTAAAACGTAGTGCGTGTTGCAATCCCACGTGCATTAAGTTTTTGGCGCCGCTGCCGGGGAATAGTTATTGTTTAGGTTAATTTTTATTTTTAATTAGGCCTACTCACTAGACTCCTTTCTAGTGAGATTTTATTTTATTTTTCTAGGATCTCTTTAGTCTATCT
>LBNU01036894.1:23014-53579 GCA_014162995.1 Artemisia annua | reverse complement strand
CATTTTAACTAGAAGTAATAAGAACAAGTTAAAGGTTATGTTTATGTCTAAACAAAATGTGTAAAATACTTAAACTCATGTTTATAACTTGTTGCTAAACTTTACCTTATATTTTGTCGTTAACAAAACATGGTAAAAGATCGTAAAATATAAATAACGTTTTTAGGACGATATTTGTATTAACAATCTCCCCCTTTTTGTTTATGACAAAACATAAGATTATATTTTAGCAACTAGTATGAACAAGATGTTAAGTCTTTTAGACATTGTTGATGAGTTAGTTTTATGCAAAATTTTAATGAATTTGTTTTAACAAGTTTTACCCATTTTGTTAAAGTTTAAGACTTATGGTGTATTCGTGGATAATCGTGGAATATTAAAACACGCATACAAGTAGTTGCAATATATATAGATATTCTCCCCCTTTTTGTCGAAACAAAAAGTAGAGTTGCGCCTTGCGGAAGTTTGTGTGAGCCTTGGTACCTAAGCTCCCCCTTGGACATTACTCCCCCTTGTTGGGGTGCCAAGGAGATGATGCATGGATTTTGAATGCTACAAAACAAATGGTTAGTGAAATAAGTATAACACAAGAATAAGAGGAAAGTCAATTGTCATTAATTTGTAAAACCTATAAGTTTGACTAAAAAAGTCAAACTTGGGTGACAAAGAAAATGACCAAATGACTAACTAATACAAGAAAATAGAAAATAAACTAGTACATTAAAAAGAAAATCCTAGGAAGTCCTAGAAGAAGAAATAAACTAGTACAATGAAGAGAAGATCCTAAGAGGTCCTAGAGAGCGATTGCTACTTTCTTCTTATGGGTGGGTTGGATGGGTGATAGAGTTCAATTGTTCAAGGATGCGATTGAGGATGAACCTCATTTCCATGGTTAGGTTGAGGAGATCGATATGACACCTTTCACTTATGTGAGTGGTTCGCTCACATGGTCCACACATAAAAATATAAAAATACAAAAAGAATCTTCCTTCCACCCTTAGACCTATTAGAGTAGCTTTTCTATCCTAACGAACACTATTCCCTGTGAGAGAACGATCAATCCCCCGTACTTACCACTATCCTATACTACATCGGTCAGGTACACTGCCTGATGGGGTTGTAAGCCTCTTGAGATCCCTCGAGAGGTAAAACCTGTTGTAAGGTCACAAAACCACGCATCAAATTTTCTGTATTTTCGGCAAGTTTTAGGTATTTTCGGCAAATTTTAGGTATTACTCACAAGATTTTTCTTAAAAAAAACATCTTCAAATAAATATAAACAACAAGTATAACTTATTAAATAATTTTACGGTGAGTTTTGGGTATTTGCAACAAGGTTTGAAGGTTTCGGGCAAGCTTGACCATCGTTGACCGTCATTAACTGTCGTTGACCACGGTTGACCGAGTTGTTTGACCGATTTACACAAATCGGAAAGGTTGGTGGCCTTGTAGCACCTAATCGGCGATTAATCTGCCTTGTAGGCCTTGTTTTGCAACATTGGTTTTCTGAATTTTCTTTCTCTAGTTCTTTTAAGAATAGAGTAACTCTTTTTTTTTCAAGAGAACCTTTTGAAAAATAGAGAACTCTAAATTTAAGGAGTGTTTAGCTGGGGAAATGAGAAAAGTTTTTGTAAGAAATACAAGGAAAATAAAAAACGTGTTTAAAATGAGTATTTTCTGAAATTTCTTTACGAAAAACAGCAAGTCTGTTTTTTGCTATTATAACTATGATTTGGAGAACTTGAATATTGAGTTCTCCAGTTTTTAAAACGTTTTTTGAAGAAAAAAGAGTTACTACATTCTCAAGAAAACTAGAAAAAAAAATTAAGAAAACTTTCTTGCAACCAAATGCACCCTTAAGTTCTCTAACTAATAGTTATAATAGCATAAAACTGGTTTTTCAAAAAATACTCATTTCAACAACGTTTTCTAGTTTTTGTATGTTTCTTTAGAAAATTTTCTAAAAAAACTTTTCATTCTGGGCCTAAAACTTTACATTTTTTTGGTTATACCACTTTACAAAACGGGTCAACGGGTAAAACCCATATTCTCAACCAAATCTCATTTCTTCATTTCCCCAAAAACCTTAACACCACTCTCAGCAACCAAACCTCAAAAAACCTAGACAGAGAAACAAAAAACACAACAAAAACATGTTCCTCCGTAAGTTCGCCCGACCATCTTCAATGATGATGTCGAAACTTAAGGAAACAACAGGAATCGTGGGACTAGAAGTTGTCCCAAACGCAAGGGAAGTCTTGATTGGTCTTTACAACAAGACTTTAACCGAGATCCAACGAGTTCCCGAAGACGAAGGGTATCGAAAAGCTGTCGAAAGCTTTACGCGACACCGATTGAAGGTGTGTGAGGAGGAACAGGATTGGGAAAGTATTGAGAAGAAACTTGGCTGTGGTCAAGTTGAGGAGCTTATTGAGGAGGCTAAAGATGAGCTTACGCTTATCGATAAAATGATGGGTATGTGTTTCGGGTTATACGGTTTCTTGGTTTTTGCTGTAGATTAGTTTTTTATGTGGTGTGCATAGCTAGACATTGTAGATATGAGTTAATTTGGGATTTTTACGCGTTAAACCATTCTCCGGTCCAAGTTTAATATAATGGAAATGGATCTGTAAAAGAGAGCTAAGTTGCGCATTATGTGATTTTGTATGTTCTAGCAAGTATGCTTAGGGGGTGTTTGGCTAAGCTTATGAGTTGGGCTTATGCTTATGTTATATAAGCAGCTTATGGCTTATATATCATAAGCTTATAAGCCCATGTCGAGTGTTTGGATTACCTTATGTTTAATAAGTTGATAACCTAACATGTTTGGTTTAGTTTAGATTGGTAAATGACTATAAGGGCCATGGGTTGAAAAATATGAATGTTAGATTAGGTACAATTGCGGGTAAACTTGTAATTTATAATGCAACATGTTATATAAGCCCAACCCAACTTAAAAAAGCCACACTTTTGGGGCTTTTAAAAAACCCCCTATATAAGCTCATAAGCCCACTCATATAAGGTTAGCCAAACACTAAGTTTGGGCTTATTTGACACATATAAGCTAATAAGCTCATAAGCCTATCATATAAGCTTAGCCAAACAACCTCTTAGCGGGTTTTTTTGTAGGAGTTAGAGTAGAGAGGCTTACATGAAACCTGCCTTTAAATAACGAGGTGGATGGGTTGTTTTGAGAATTATGTTAGTCTACGCGCTTTGTCACAAATAGTTTGTCTAACATCTTCTCTATAAGAGCCTTACTTCATATTGAATAACATATATATTTTTACTTTATGAGATTCTTGGTATTGTATAGTTTCATTGAGTGCATCCTTTTATTCTTGATCATTAGTTGCTCATGTGGATTGGCTTGGATTATCGTTGAACTCTGTCTAGCCATAAGTTCATCATATGAATGCTATCAAATTTCAACGATAATCTAATCCAATCCCAAGAGCAAGCAATGGTGAAGAATAAGAGCTACTAAAGGATGAAAATGGAACAACACGTAAAGAGAAGTTCATCAGTTCCTCCCATGTAAACATTAATTCCCAAATTGTCATGGGTCATTTGACCACTTTAAAAGAATACATATCTTTTTAGTGAGTGTTAGTTGCGGCTACATCTCATGTTCTTATTGCCTTTTGCTAGGTTAGTATGTTATGCAATGTAACTTGCATAGGGAAAGTATAAGATCCATAATGGAAGTATGAAGCCTATCTTTGATCAATTTGAATCAGAATAACAACTCAGAGATTTGATCTAAAGATGATATGAAATCCACAAAAGTCGTTCTTTGTGTGATTGTCATTGCTTTTCATTTGAACTTTATAAATTAAAATTGTTTTGGATTAGTTTTCCAACAACTCGTATTGAACCGACAATTATTCCTCGGCCAAGATAGTTTTTGGCTACTTAGATTAGAACGCTCACAACGGTTTATAGTTCTCCCTCTGTCCCAATATTATTGCCCACAAAAAGCAAAAAACAAGCAGATCAAGATAGTTTTTGGCTACTTAGATTAGAACTTTTAATGACAATGTATTTCTTCTTATCTTGTGGAATGTGTTTAAAAGTAGACGCATGTTGAAATGTTAATTATACGTTCTTAAACATGATGATAATTTTAGTTTAGAAATAAATATATACCCCCCCCCCCCCCCCCCCCCCCNTATAAAAATATGGTGGACAATAAAATTGGGGCGGAGGGGGGGGGGGTATATTATAGATTAACGTGTATAGAAGTTTTATTTGGTGCATTTAATTGATTATAAGGCTAAGGGAAATGATATGGATGAGTTTGGATTTTTGACAATAACGGCTAGTTAGTGTTTGGTATGTTGGAATTTATAGTTTGGAAATTAATTCGAGAACATTTTGCTCAAAGTCTTAACTCATATTGCTGCATTGCGGTGGGCTCAAACCCTTAGTTGGGCAAAAGGTCGGAAACCATCTTTACCAAATTTTAAATTGTTTTTGCTGCATTTCTGGCCTATCGACACAATTTTTATTTCATTTCCTGGTATTAGATGCTTTTTGAATTAATTGTTATTTTTGGGCTCAATAATGTTACCATGAACTTTGTTAGACCTTCCTGCTATTTTCTTTGATTGTAGTTTATCGCACTTGTGTAGATCTTGCCTTACAGCGGTAAAGGAAATGCTATAACTTTCACAGAGATTATTTTTTCTCCTTATGAACTTCTTTTGGTTTTTGTGTCTTAACTTGCTGTAAATGACAAGTTAGTGTAGATCTTGCCTTACTGTTGGTTGGTCATAATCCTGGGTTAATATCTATATATGCTTTATTGATAGTGTCTGACTTGTTGTTCTGCTATTGGGCTATCAGTGGACTGCAATTAGGCTCGGATACTATACACATGATCTAGTATCCATAGTTTAAGGCTAGGAGCCTAGGACTACATCACATATCGTCCGATTTTCTCATCCAGCTTTCATCTCTAGTTTTTGGGCCCAGTAGAGCGCTTTGACCTGTCTCACAGTGTTAGTGTTGCCAAGTAGAGTGCTTTAAACATTAGTGCTCATTTTGATTTTTTACTTCTGCTCCTGTTCAAGGATGTTTTGAGTTTCTGGACCCTGTGCGTGTATATTAGTTAGTTCTGTTTATCGATTTGAAGGGATATAACCCCATGGTGGGGTGTCACTTGGCATGATGGGAGTCATTAGTTAATGTGTTAAATGTCAGTGAGATTGTAAAATTAATTATCATTTTAAATCTCCTTTTAACTAAATTTTTATGTACTAATTTAAAGAAATCTGTACACTTTAACATAACTCTGTCCATGGTTTTGTTGTGTTTCTTGCTTTGTTGGTGAAATAAGGATATTAATAACAACAACAATACCCAATCCCACCGGAGAGCGGGGTATGGGGAGGTAGGATGTACTGATGTAGACAGTCATACTCCTACCAAAGGTAGGGGAGACTGGTTCCACCTTGACCTCCGACCAAATAAGGATATATGATTTTTTTTCAAGGAAGTTGCATATAAGGAGCACTAACAGTTGGACTGGAAAGAAATTCTAACATCAACCTAAAACTACAGTAAATGGCAACAGATGTATCTCAAAATCTTGATCCAACATCCCTAACATTATGTATATGAAGAAAGCATTATAAATGACAACGTACTTTGATGATGATTTTTTTCTCAGACGAATTTTGTTCATTGAACAAACGTGCTGATTCAATGGCTGTTAAAGCAGTATTCATCTGATCAATAAACCGTCAGTGATATTTCTGATCTTTTCGCAACCCCAAATCACGTTGAACCAAACTAACTTATCTTACAAAACACCAATATTTTACGACGTGTTATTATAAAGAGTCATTTGTTGATATAATCTTTGAATGATTTATGGTCTCCACTTTTCATGATCTTGTTGCTGGTTAAGTCTTAAGTGTACTTCTTCTGGTGTTATAGGAATTTTCAAAAGTGGTACTCCTGTTTCGTTCCGCCATCATATTGATTATAAATCAGTATGCTATATTGTTGACCTATTATTGAATTCCTTATGGTGTTGATCCTGATGTTTGTCAGCTAGGTGAATAATATGGACTGATATTGGTAACACATCCTGGTATATTTGGCTCGACCTATATTTTCATTTTACTTTTTGCTGAAAGTTTATGTATGCGACATTTGCTTAAGGTAGTCTTGTTCGCCCCATCTTAAGCTGGCAACAATGATTAGAAATGATTAAATGAATAAGGGTTAAGTGCTACTTGAGTGTGCATTGTTTTCAGTAATGTGCATTGTTTGCATTCTGGACCTTCCTTCTATCAACGTTCAATGACATCTTTGTCTATCAAATTGCAGAGTGGGACCCTTGGGGTGTACCTGATGACTACGAATGTGAAGTAGTCGAGAACGACGCACCAGTGCCCAAGCACGTACCACTACACCGACCTGGTCCTCTTCCCGAGGAGTTCTACAAGACGTTGGAGGCTGTCATGAATGGAAAGTTGGATGCTGCTCCAAAGAAGGATGAGCCCACCACCCCTTCAAGTTCTTAATTAGCATATCCTGCTGATACAGGTCTTTGAACTCTGTGTTGTTATGACAAGGAAGTATGTTGTTTCTATTTATAGAGAGCTGAATCATTACTATTTTCCAAAGTATTGTTCATGTTGTGTCGAAACAACCATGGTTTTGAGGACAAGTATTTTATCTTGTCCAAATAATTACAAATTCAGCTGATCTTGTATGTGCCATTATGTTCCCCTACTTTGTTCTTGCCATATGACCATATCTATGGCAGTCACATTATAGAACTATGACGGATAAATTGCTGAAATTGCTTTGAGTGGGCCTTATTAATCTACTCTTGAAATATGCGGTCGTCTTTATATTATCAACAAGTTTGTTTGGACATATTTCTATGATAACAATTGATATTAGATTTGAATTAAAATAGGCTAAGAAAATTTGATGTTGATGTAAAGCTTAAGAATATTTTGACTAGTTTTTCTGACATGTAGTCAACTATCTAATCTTTAACTTTATCAAGAAGATGAGGCAACTAATCTGTAAGACATGCAAGGGTTCTTTAAAGGTGGTTTGTTAATTTGACCATTTTTGGTGCAGCAAGTGTAGAGGTGCTGTTTGGAAACTGCGTTTTAAGCAATTGGTAAAAGGCAAAAAATCGCTTCTCCGGTTTTATTTTCCAAGCACTTATAGTGGATTACTTGCGCTGTCAAAACGCAACAATCTAACTATCAGTCTCACAACGCAATCTTAAACACCCCTCTAAGTCTAACAATGTTAACACTAGGAAACTACAATATATACATATCCAAAGCGATTATGTGGTACTATCTTACAAATGATAAATATCCAACGGTTATAAACCCGTGATAACATTGGGACATTTTGTTGTTTGAGCGTTCTAATACGATAGAACGTTTTTGTATGATGTAAACACAAAATTGAATTGTTGTTTTCTCGTAAAATGTACTTGGATTCTTTGTGAGCCTGGAATTCGTTTCTTTGTAAAGACATATGTCCCTTTTTAGTAAACCCAAAAGTTTACTTGAAAAGAAATGCCGAAACTAATTGCAACAAACTAAAGACCGTAAAGGGTGCAAGATGACTTCAAATTTCACGTAACAAAACTAGAGAAATCAGATGACAATGGATTTAGAAATGCCTCCTCACCCTCATTCGTGGAATTTCAGTTCCTTGTCCCATTATACAAATAAATCAATTCTCAATATAAAATTATAAATGCATACATGTATTTATATAAACTAAACCAATATAGGAAATATAGGGGCAAATAATTATACTCGCGAACTTGTGGTTCTGGTGTGACCCTTGATGCAACATTTACGGATTCAATTTGTAATTATTGCGAAAAAAGAAAGAGTCTATCAGTTAGAAACGAAAAATGATAAAATTTTAAAGATGAAACAATATTTATACTATTAATTTAGTGATACACGTTGTTACAATTTTTATTCATGATTAGTCATTTTTAGTTTTAAGTTTTCAAGAAAAAGTATCCGTGCTTAATATATAGTATAAATAAATAGATGAAGTTTGCGCAAACGGAACATTATATAGTAGCGTTAATTTGTGTGTGCAACTTTTTTATGTATATATTATGAAAAAAGTGGTGATTTAAATTGTAATTAATAAATATTTAATAATTAAATTACTTTTTATAAATAGATTATTTTAGTCTGATAATATTACTTCTTTTAAAGTTTTTAAATTTTTAAAAAATTATGTTTTCTCTTTACCCGTAGTATGAACACCTGTAAAAGCTGCCTTCAAAGAGTTACTTATAAGCTTTATGAAAATTAAAATCTTTAAAAACTATTGGGTCCAAAAATTGACCCAATTACCCTGACAAGGATTTGAAAATAAAATAGCCTAACTCACTGAATAAAATAGTGAGTTACTCACTGATACAAATTTCGGTGAGTATTGTATAACCTTAAACATCAAACAAGTCACTGAGTGAACAGTCACTCAGTGAGTTACCTTCAGGATGTTCAGACCGAGTCTAAGAAGAAAGACTCAATCATTCAGTGAGGCGGTACTCAGTGAATGATCCCTGAACCAAAGAAGAAGGTAATGGAGTTAGTGAGTGATGACAATAANGTTAATTTGTGTGTGCAACTTTTTTATGTATATATTATGAAAAAAGTGGTGATTTAAATTGTAATTAATAAATATTTAATAATTAAATTACTTTTTATAAATAGATTATTTTAGTCTGATAATATTACTTCTTTTAAAGTTTTTAAATTTTTAAAAAATTATGTTTTCTCTTTACCCGTAGTATGAACACCTGTAAAAGCTGCCTTCAAAGAGTTACTTATAAGCTTTATGAAAATTAAAATCTTTAAAAACTATTGGGTCC
Source organism: Artemisia annua (assembly GCA_014162995.1). NCBI lineage: Eukaryota > Viridiplantae > Streptophyta > Magnoliopsida > Asterales > Asteraceae > Artemisia > Artemisia annua. The sequence continues at coordinate 44,689 of LBNU01036894.1, read as the reverse complement.
AAAAATTGACCCAATTACCCTGACAAGGATTTGAAAATAAAATAGCCTAACTCACTGAATAAAATAGTGAGTTACTCACTGATACAAATTTCGGTGAGTATTGTATAACCTTAAACATCAAACAAGTCACTGAGTGAACAGTCACTCAGTGAGTTACCTTCAGGATGTTCAGACCGAGTCTAAGAAGAAAGACTCAATCATTCAGTGAGGCGGTACTCAGTGAATGATCCCTGAACCAAAGAAGAAGGTAATGGAGTTAGTGAGTGATGACAATAACTCACTAACTCCCTGAAACTATCTCTACAACATACTGAAAATATGGGTGAGAACTTCCAAAAAGAGAAGTCAAACAAAGTACAAGGAAATTGCCATAAAGGTGAGAATATTTGGTATTACAGATCCAAAAGGATAGTTGGTGCTTTTCCAAAAGAAGAAGAGGAAGGGGGACCACTACAAGTGGATGACAACTCACCAAGCCCCACATGTCTTTGTTTTATTTACCTATATGTATGTAATTGTTGTAACAGGGATAGTTGTGAATTCTAAACAAACAAAATACTTAGTATTAGTTGATAGGATTCCCCTCTCATTGAATCTCAAGCTTAGCTTGGATCAATGAGAGTTCATTGTCATTCTAATGGGGATAATATACCGAGATTATCCCCATCAAGAAGCTGAAGATGTTATCATGTAGTCTAGTTGTTATGAGTAATCTTGTAACCTTTTTATTCATTATTATTAATGAAGTTCTAATTTATGTTTATCAAGATTTGCTCAATTTACATGGACCAACAAGTGGTATCAGAGCCAATGTATTATTCTTATGATCCAGATCCATTCATGACTCATGATAACATTCTTCAAAGTTAAAAGCAATAAATGTGATCTTCAAAAACTGCTATTGATGTAGCAATTTTTGAGGGGAGAGATACATTTATTTATGAGTGACAATACATACCTTTTCCTAAAACCCCACAATAATATATTCACCACATAAATCTTATCCCTTTACACACAAAAATCCTATTCTTATCAAATCCTCATCCACACACCACATAAAAAAAATCGTCCCACAAAAAGGAGATCCGAAAAAAATCCCTCAGATCCAGCGAAAAACTCACTCCTATCATAATCAAATCACCAAATCCATCACCATCACAGATTCACCAAAACCAAAAACCATCACACAATAAATCACACCGATCTTCATCTCCAATCACAAAAACCAACACAAATCTCACTATCAAAAAAATCGACACAATCGATTTTAACAATAAACCCGACTCGAAAACAATCAACAAAACCCAGCTGCTATGTGTAGAACTCCAGTGAACAAATAACCCAAATCTTCACACCAACACAAAAAGACAGCAAAAAAGAAAAAGAAAAATAAAAAAAACCAAACACGTTACAGTTACGGGCTGAAGAGTAGTGATGTAATGGTGATATGGGTTTCGTTTCTTTTGAATGATATGGGATTATTGTTATTAAGGGTCGGTTGAGATGAAAAATGGGTTTGAATCTGGATTTGTGTCTTTGGGGATTATTGTGTTAAAAAAAAGGGATTGGTTAGTGAAGTAGTGTTGGGTTTCAGAAGTGTTTTGGTCGGTTGATGATATGGACTGATAATAATTAAGTCAGGGTGTGATAATGATCAGAGTGGCTTAAAAATGTCGTGTCTTCAGGGAGTGTTAAGGACAGATTTTTAGTCTTCGGGCTGAGACTTAACAGGAGGGTGTGATAGAATCTCAGCCCTTTGCACTCAGGGATGAGGACAATATTTTTTTGTGGTTCTAAGATAGTTGTGGTATAAAAGCTTAGCAAAGTCCCTGAAAAATCAGGTTCAAGCGAAGTGGCTGAGATGGATAAATGGTCTGATAAAATCAGTCTGATGATGTATTTCAGAGTGATAAATGGGTCTGTGAAGAGTTAAAAATGAGGGTGTGTTAGTCCCTGAAAAATCAGGCGAAGGAGTTTGGGATTTTAAGCGTTAAGAATTGGAGTTGATGGGTTTCGGACTCAATTGATGATGTCACTGCTAATGGTGATAGAAAAGGTAGAGTGAGTCTGAACTGATAGGGTAAACCTGAGGATATGTCAGGTTGTATGAAGGGCTGGTGTCAATGAGCATAGGGACTGATATAATTGTGGGTTGAACCAGAATCGGGTGTGGTAAAACACAAAGGGGGGCTAAGATAGATTGATAGGAATTAGGGACTGAAGTGGTGTATGAATCAGGTAGAGATATGCATCAGGGAACAAAATGGGTTTCTGATGTACGTGGGTAAATTACGGGTTCCAAGTCGAGTTAAATGGATTTGTGTCCTGAATAGGCTTGTGGGATTACAAGTGTTGTTAGGCAAAGCCTGATGAGTCTGTTGTGAGTATCAGGGAATGGGGATCAAAGGGTGTGATAAGAAAAAGGTGTGAAAAAGAGAAGCTGCTGGGCTTCAGGGTGACTGGGTGAGTGGTGGTGTTTGCAACATCAGGGAATGAAATACATTTCAGTGTGGTACGTGGTACTGTGGTTTGAGAGAACTGAGGGACTGAAATACGTTTCAGTACTTAAACAAAACCGAGACCTGACCCTTGAACCCTCTCTTACTGAACCCCTAAACCCTGGGTCACTGAACCTACTCACTGAACCCTGCCTCCTCACTCCCTGAACCTGAACCTAGGGACTGAACCCTAGACACCAAGTTCACTGAAACTGGCAGGAATCCCTTCTCACTGAACCGTAACCTGAACCCTATCCTTAACCTGAACCTGGTCATTGACCAATGAACCAGGTTACCGAACTCCGTAACCCCCTGATGCCTACTCACTGAACTTTAGTCAGTGAACCTTACCCTCTTGAACCTTACTCACTGAACCCCTCTCTCACTGAACCATAACCTCATGACCTAGGCTATTTGTATATTCAAATAGGGGGAGACTGTTGGGTCCAAAAATTGACCCAATTACCCTGACAAGGATTTGAAAATAAAATAGCCTAACTCACTGAATAAAATAGTGAGTTACTCACTGATACAAATTTCGGTGAGTATTGTATAACCTTAAACATCAAACAAGTCACTGAGTGAACAGTCACTCAGTGAGTTACCTTCAGGATGTTCAGACCGAGTCTAAGAAGAAAGACTCAATCATTCAGTGAGGCGGTACTCAGTGAATGATCCCTGAACCAAAGAAGAAGGTAATGGAGTTAGTGAGTGATGACAATAACTCACTAACTCCCTGAAACTATCTCTACAACATACTGAAAATATGGGTGAGAACTTCCAAAAAGAGAAGTCAAACAAAGTACAAGGAAATTGCCATAAAGGTGAGAATATTTGGTATTACAGATCCAAAAGGATAGTTGGTGCTTTTCCAAAAGAAGAAGAGGAAGGGGGACCACTACAAGTGGATGACAACTCACCAAGCCCCACATGTCTTTGTTTTATTTACCTATATGTATGTAATTGTTGTAACAGGGATAGTTGTGAATTCTAAACAAACAAAATACTTAGTATTAGTTGATAGGATTCCCCTCTCATTGAATCTCAAGCTTAGCTTGGATCAATGAGAGTTCATTGTCATTCTAATGGGGATAATATACCGAGATTATCCCCATCAAGAAGCTGAAGATGTTATCATGTAGTCTAGTTGTTATGAGTAATCTTGTAACCTTTTTATTCATTATTATTAATGAAGTTCTAATTTATGTTTATCAAGATTTGCTCAATTTACATGGACCAACAAAAACATATGCGACAAACAAAGCTCGTATTAGAAACTAGCTTAACAATTCAAACTCTTATATCCTTTTATAACATTTGTGACAAACACATAAGTAGTGTTTGATATTCATTATTGGTAAATTTTTTGAGTGATTAATTTAATGTTTCTTTGGTGCTTAAAATATATATATGACATTATAGAAAAAGTCATAGGGGTGAGAGTCTCTCAATTAAGTCTATCAATTTTATTATACGTTTACATATTCACTTGTCCATTACTTTTATTCAATTAATTTTTTACTCAACACTTATTTCATATGAAAAGGCATAACGGTAATTTTCTCTAATTCAGACACTTTATTTAACACACAAAACAAACAACCATTATTCATCTACAAACATATAACATATATCTGAAAAGTCACATAAATTTTACATGACTTAATACAAAAACTAAACAAGCATACCCACAATCACCTACCAAACGCATGTTGATTTTTGAAAAGTGAAGGCGTGTACTCAAAGGAAATATATCCAAAAAACAAACAACTATTTATTCATCTACAAACAGACAACATATATCCGAAAAATCACATAAATTTTACATGACTTAATACAAAAACTAAACAAGCATACCAACAATCTCACCTACGAAAAGCATGTCGATTTTTGAAAAGTGAAGGCGTGTACTCAAAGGAAATAAAAACTAATGAAGAAAGCATGTCTAAAAAGGTGTCTTTAAAAAACATCGGACCACATTGCCTCTAACCGGCCCCGCCCATGAAAGCCAATTCTGAATGCTATCATTTATTGTAGCATGTTAATTTTGATTTAACAAGGTAAAGTTTTCTAGTAACGGAATGAATTTTAATTTTGCTTGACGACGTGTAATGGTGGAACCACGAGTTCACGACTAAAGGCGACAGGGAAAGGGACCTAATAACAAACAATAACTATGACTAAAGGTGTCGAAACTTTTTGCAAAAATCAGTATCACCACAAAGTAAAATTTCCACTGATATGATATGTACTACAGTACTATGAATGGTTTTAAAAGATCCTACTACTAAAATACAGAAAAAGGTGGGCCGTCTTTATCTTTACACATTGCACATTGTAGAAGATACGTGAACCATGTTGTAAATGCGAAGTTGTACAATCAATGTTCTACATCTAACTGCACGGACGGAGCCAGGGAGTTCTCGCGACTCCATATAACTGATCGTTTAAAATCGTTTTTTTTTCTTTCTTTTCTAAAGTTATCTTAAATGCACCTAGTCCATCGAAATATGTTTCTAGTATTATTGTTCAATTTTTTTTGTGCATCCGATTATCTTTAGTCCTGGCTCCGTCTCTGTCTAACTAATCGTTTTAAAATTAAATTTGTTAACCTATTTGAGTGCTCATGAGTATTAGGTGAACCATATATGGCTAATTTTGGCAAAAAGAAAGTGGATAACCGGTTGGTGCGATGACTATTAGGTGAACCATATATGGCTATGCGCCTAAGGTAGGGGTGACAATCGAGTTGTGTTCGAGTTGACTTATTCGGGTTCGCAGGTTGGCTGGTTGGTATAACCTCTACCCAAACACGACGCATTAATTAATCGTGTCAAGAAACTCAACCTTAATACAGACTTGCATAACTCATGTAACCCGTTTGTGATCAGTTTATCTTGTTTAACTAAATAGGTCAATCAGTTAAGAAGTTTGGTGATTTTTTATTCAACTTGTCTAAATTAAAAAACAAAATAAATAAATAAATAAATAAATATACAAAATAATAATAATAATAACAGTGTTGCAAAAATCGGCCGAATCGGCCGATTAATCGGTAATCGGCCCAGGACCTTGGAGAGTTCCACGGAAATCGGCCGAGTTAAGAAAATCGGCCGATTAATTGGTAAAAAATCGCTAATCGGCCCCGGACCGCCTCAGTACCGATTTACGATTTTTGCAACATTGAATAATAATGATAACATATATTTATACAAATTTCAATAATATCCAAGTTATTATCGTAATCCAATGTCATATTAACTACATAATAAATAAGTGTAAATCTAAATCTAACAGAAAATCCAAGTTATATATATTATTTTTGGAGGCTTACATACTTAAACGGATTCACGGGTTTACATGTTTAATACTTATTAAACATAATGCAACCCTTGTATTAAACTAGACGGGGTTGATAATTTTTTTTATCCAAACCTGTTTATCTTCAACTCAAACTTATTTAACTTTGTATCGATTATCGTTTCATGTCAAAAATTGCCACACTATAACACTAGTTATCATTTTGTGTCATTATTGTTGTTCTTGACTTCTTATTAGTATTATTTTTTTTTATAGAATTGACCAAAATAACTTCGGAAGCTAATTGTATTAGAAATTATATTTTCGGGATAATTGTTGACTCCAAAGTGCAATTTCCATAACATAATTAATTAATGCTAATATTTTTGTTTTTAACTATTATATCTTTTTCCTAATAAAACAAAAGTCTCTAGTAGGGACTTTTTCATATTAAATCATACCTTATTTGGTAATATTTTTTTAATTTGATTTTTCTTTTTTGATTTAAAAAAATAATAAAACCTAATTATTTCTAAATTTGCCTCACAAATCTTAAAAAAAACGTTCTTTTACTTATATGTACAAAAAGATGAAAATACACGTGGGTCTCAATGCTATTTTTTAAACATTGTAACTAAAAAAAATAAACATCCGGAACTCTTTTTCTCATAAACTTATTCGGGTTCGCAGGTTGGCTGGTTGGTATAACCTCTACCCAAACACGACGCATTAATTAATCGTGTCAAAAAACTCAACCTTAATACAGACTTGCATAACTCATGTAACCCGTTTGTGATCAGTTTATCTTGTTTAACTAAATAGGTCAATCAGTTAAGAAGTTTGGTGATTTTTTATTCAACTTGTCTAAATTAAAAAACAAAATAAATAAATAAATAAATAAATAATTATACAAAATAATAATAATAGTAACAGTGCAAAAATCGGCCGAATCGACCGATTAATCGGTAATCGGCCCAGGACCTTGGAGAGTTCCACGGAAATCGGCCGAGTTAAGAAAATCGGCCGATTAATTGGTAAAAAATCGCTAATCGGCCCCGGACCGCCTCAGTACCGATTCACGATTTTTGCAACATTGAATAATAATAATAATAACATATATTTATACAAATTTCAATAATATCCAAGTTATTATCGTAATCCAATGTCATATTAACTACATAATAAATAAGTGTAAATCTAAATCTAACAGAAAATCCAAGTTATATATGTTATTTTTGGAGGCTTACATACTTAAACGGATTCACGGGTTTACATGTTTAATACTTATTAAACATAACGCAACCCTTGTATTAAACTAGACGGGGTTGATAATTTTTTTTATCCAAACCTGTTTATCCTCAACTCAAACTTATTTAACTTTGTATCGATTATCGTTTCGTGTCAAAAATTGCCGCACTATAACACTAGTTATCATTTTGTGTCATTATTGTTGTTCTTGACTTCTTATTAGTATTATTTTTTTATAGAATCGACCAAAATAACTTCGGAAGCTAATTGTATTAGAAATTATATTTTCGGGATAATTGTTGACTCCAAAGTGCAATTTCCATAACATAATTAATTAATGCTAATATTTTTGTTTTTAACTATTATATCTTTTTCTTAATAAAACAAAACTCCTAGTAGGGACTTTTTCATATTAAATCATACCTTATTTGGTAATATTTTTTTAATTTGATTTTTCTTTTTTGATTTAAAAAAATAATAAAACCTAATTATTTCTAAATTTGCTTCACAAATCTTAAAAAAAACGTTCTTTTACTTATATGTACAAAAAGATGAAAATACACATGGGTCTCAATGCTATTTTTTAAACATTGTAACTAAAAAAAATAAACATCCGGAACTCTTTTTCTCATATTTATTCTCAGAAACCTAAATTAAAACCCCTAAAACGAAGCTCATGACTGTAGTCGGTTAAACGAAAACACATGTCAATATGAGAAGATGACTTTGATTTCAATTCTGATAAAGGTATCATTATTACCCGTCTTCCGAAAACCCCCAATGATTATTAACCTTTTATTCTTAGAAACACCTTAATAAGTTTTCGTTTTTGATTTTGAGAGATTTATGGGTTTTGATTGATTTCCACAGTCTATCTGTTTATAGGTTGGAACCAATTTTGATTTTGATAATGAGTTCCAAAATGCCTATTGGTTTTGATGTGTTAATTTGTAATATTAGACTAACTGTTGATGCCTTAGTTAAATATAAGATGTATTTGGTAACCAGTAGCAAGATATTGTTACAACTTTATGTTTGTTAATGTATTTTCTTTTTCGTGCTTTAGATTTTTTGATGTATAACATTTAAACAGTTTCACTAAAAATTGTCAAGCATGTACAAACGGGATATCATGTATCTTGCTAAAAAGATTGACAATTTTAGGAATTATTTTAATCTCTTTTTTATGATTAGGGATATGATATAACTTTTCTTATTAGTAAATACNCTTTTATATAATAAAACAAAACCCCAAGTGGGGACTTTTCCATTTCAAAAAAACTAAACCATACCTTATTTAGTAATAATATTATTTAGAAAAAAAGATTATTTTCTTATTAGATAATATTTTATATTTATCCAAAACACAAGTAGAAGATAAATACAAAAAATATAGATAAGATGCAATTAACAATAGGATTAAAATTTTTAAATAATTATCTTAAATAATAAAAAACTATAATTAAACATCATAAATCAAACAAAACAAAGATTAAATTATTTGTTTTTTAATAAATAAAAATATATGATTCAAAAAATTTAAAAAAAAACCCGCGCGTGCGCGGGCATTATAACTAGTGTATACATACAACAAATGCTCAATCTTCCAAATATATGCATAAACTTTTGTAGATTTCACCAACTTAGATTCGAAATCAACCAAAAATTTACACCGTCTTTGTACCCGTGAATATGAGAAATGTCCAAAAAAGACACCATTGTTTCATAGCATAATTTTTGTTATGGCCTGCGAGTTCAAAGGAGATGCGGTGTTAGAACTTAGAACCATAAGCTCAAAAACGTCAGGTCAAGCAAGTTTCTCGATCTTTGAGGTCGCAAATAGATTAGTAATAAATTTAGCATTAAATTTTTTGTTTCATTTAACTATATGAATTTTTAACAATGTTTTAGAATTTGGGGAAGATAGATATGGTAGTTTCCCAGGTGCAAAAACTCAAAACTCACCAGGAAGAGAAGCTTTTCCTGGTGGTTGTGTTGATTGTGGTGGCGGTAGTAAGAGAGTGTAGTCACAAGCAGGAGAAAGTAGCGCTGGGTGGCCAGTCCGGCAGTAGTCTGGTTGTGCATTCTATAGTTTTTTTTACATGAAATAGAATTTAAAACGCACTGATAAATATTGTTCCCTGTGTTATGTCCTTTGATAGAATTAAAATTTTGTTCCGGCTTTAAATCTCATTGTTGTTGGTGTCCGTTTATGATATAAATATATAAAATTCCAAGTACAAAGGTGCTTGGCTTGATGAATAGATGTGTTTTGTTTGTTTCAAGCCAAAAGAATCAGTCTTGATTTTCAGACAACGTTGAGTCTTGAGTGCTTATTTTTGTACTTCATATAAAATTATGAATATGAATTGTTTACTCATTATCAGACTATTTAAAATTGTTGTTGATGGTAAATTTTGTGGGTATGTTAAGAAGGGCAAGACAATTCGTAGTTACTTTGTGAATATGCATTTAAATTTCAAAAAACGATTAATCTTTAACATTTTAAATTAGTCTTCATTGTTGTTTAAAATATTCTTAAAAATGTTATAATAATTTAGCTTACAATAGTGACATGGTAACCCAATTATTAAAATTTTAGCATAAGATTAAACTATGAATTGATTAAAATTATCGATACACAAAAACAAAATGCGATAACTGAACTTTTTACATAAAGATGATCATGTGAATGCAAAAACTATATATGAATCATTACCACTAGCGTCAAACATAATTAAAAAAATACAAATTAAGAACCGTAATTAAAATAAAAAAAACAAAAGTAAGCTATTTATCTCTTGATAGATAAAAATACATTATTAAAAAATTAAAAAAAAACATCCTATGCGTTACAACAGTGACATGGTAACTCAACTATAAATATTCCAACATAATATAAAAGTATGAGTTTACCTAGATTATCGAACCTTTACTACGTCCGTCAAACATAGTTATAAACCTAAATTAAAACAATGATTACAAAAAAACAAAAAAAACAAAATATATGCTATTTGTTTTTTAATAGATAAAATACATTAATAAAAAATTTAGAAAAAATCCCGTGCGTGCACGGGCGTTATAACTAGTTATATTATACCGTAGAACAAATAATTAAACTTGGAAAACGATTGGCTGCTTCTTTGGCCAAAATGATACATCCCGTAACACATATTTCCTACTCTTTTAATACAAAAAATCGGAATTCGCTATCTAGCTACCCAACACTCTATGGCTCTATTATCACGTTAAAACAAAAAAAAAAAAAAAAAAAAAAAAAAAAAAAAAAAAAAAATCTGTGCAATAATTATTTGGATTACATGGACAAATGTATCTTCCCCATCATATCATATAGTAATGGAAGGTATTTCTTTAACTTTCTAAATATATTGTGGCACACGAATTTAATGAATTCATCTGTATTTATATTATCTGTGGTCGTTGTTTTCAAAGGTGGTTAAACATATTCCACTAAAATGGAATCTGATTTCTCGTAATAAGGTTGAACATGCAACGACACTTTTTTGCAGGTAAAATTCCACACGATGTACGTATTATGCATGTAGTCAAAATCTAACGTCAGTCCAAAACCACGGATGGCTATACGTACAGAAAATTCAATAGACTATGTGGTAACTTTTTCTTTAATAATTCACGAAACCTCTTATATTAATCATTTGATTGGATTGTGCATTTACATCATACCTATAATTATTTCTCTATTTATTAGCTCATTCTTCGAACACTCAAAAAACACAAAACAATGTCGACTATAGTTTTGTACCCATCACCGGGCATGGGCCATCTCGTATCAATGGTCGAGCTCGGAAAACTTATCATTAAGCACCATCCTTCGTACTCGATCATCGTTCTCACGCTCATACCATCCTTCAACACAGGCACAACAGCTTCTTACGTTCAACACATCTCAACCACGTTTCCCGCTATCAAGTTCCATCACCTACCCGATATCCCTTTAGACCCTTTACTTTACCCCTCCATGGAAGCTATCATATTTGAACTTATTCGACTTAGCAACCCAAATGTCGAAAAAGCTCTTAAATCAATTTCCGAGTCTTCTAATGTCCCGGCCTTTGTTATGGATGTTTTTTGCACGCCTGCTATGTCGATAGGGACTAAGTTGAACATACCTGTTTATTACTTCTATACCTCGGGTGTATGTTGTCTAGCACTTTTTCTTTATATCCCTACGCTTCATAAAAACACGAGCGAAAGTTATAAAGATATGAAAACGCTTATACATGCACCTGGGTTGCCACCAATACCGTCTGAAGATATGGTAAGCCCGTTACTTGATAGGAACTCGACTGATTATTCGGATTTTCTCGTGTTCGCTGAGCACTTACCTAAGGCAGTAGGGATAATTGCAAACTCGTTTGAGTCACTTGAGCCGAAAGCGATTAAAGCAGTTAGAGACGGCGTGTGTGTCCCAGACGGTCCCACGCCGCCCCTATATTGTATCGGGCCACTTGTGGCCGAAAAGGGTGATGTTTCTCATGAGTGTTTGAATTGGCTTGATTTGCAACCGAGTAAAAGTGTTGTTTATTTGTGTTTCGGGAGTTTGGGTGTGTTTAATGGTGATCAGCTAAAGGAAATTGCTAAGGGGCTTGAGATGAGTGGACATAGGTTTCTATGGGTGGTACGAAGCCCGCCCTCTAATAGAAAAGAGGACAGGTTTCTGCCACCTCCAGAACCCAATTTGGATGAGTTATTGCCCGAAGGTTTCTTGGATCGAACGAGAGATAGAGGACTCGTAGTAAAAAAATGGGCTCCACAAGTCGCTATTTTAAGCCACGACTCGGTTGGTGGGTTCGTGACGCATTGTGGGTGGAACTCAATATTGGAAGCTGTACGTGCGGGTGTTCCAATGGTGGCGTGGCCTCTTTACGCAGAACAAAGGTTTAATAAAGTTGTGCTTGTTGAGGAAATGAAATTAGCTTTACCAATGAATGAGTCAGAAGGCGGGATTGTTGTCGCGACTGAGGTGGAGAAGCGGGTTAGACAGTTGATGGATTCGGAAGATGGGAAATTGCTTAGGAAGGATGCGACAGCTCGAAAAGAGGAGGCCGCGTTGGCAATGAGTGATGGTGGGTCTTCTCGTGTCGCACTGTCTAAGCTTATCGCATCTTGGTAGTCACTAATGTGTTGTTAGTTGTTATCGTACAAGAAGATCTTTTACTCTACTAAATATATGAAATTCTCGTGACGTTTGTTTTACGTTGGATAAATGGACACTAATGTCTGGTGTTCACATTATTAATTTATTTAGAATTAGATTTGCTGCGACATTGATGTAAAACTAAGTATTTTGACGTTTCCAAAAACCTAGTGCCGGGGTGAATATGACTGATTACTAAATGAAAATTCCAGGATATGTTTAGTTGTAGAATATTTGTACTCCTTTATATACAGACTTTTCTTGAGAAAGAGATCTATTTTGGTTTTTCGAAAATGCGTTAAAAAATGTAAAAAACATGTTTTCCTGGGAGTGGTGTCAAATGGGTTGATCCGACCCCCCGATAAAGCCTTGTAAGGTCGGGTTGATTCGGGTCCAATTTAGTTAATCGGGTGTGTCGGGTCAACCCGATAAACCCAATAGCCTAATAAGGTCGGGTAAGGGTTTTAATTGGTTTCTTATTCGGTTGACCCGATAAACCTGATAAGCTATAATGACCCATTAACGAATCTATAGTTTTGTACTAATGTCCGTTTATTATACTCCATTACTCACAATTCTAGAACAAATTTATAAATTGAATCCATAAACATAGTTCAAGTGTATTTGCATTATCGCATCAGTAACGCTACTTGTTTTTCTGTATTTTATTTGGGCCTATAATAGGAAAAAATGACATAACTACAGACCAAACAAATTCAGGCCGAATGGCTACTTGTAATTGTAATATACTTTGAACTTTGCTTGTATTTTCTTGAGTAAATTACATAGATGGTCCCTGTGGTTTGCCCAAAGTTTCACCTACAGTCCCTGAAAGTTAAAAGTTGCACGGATAGTCCCTATCTCTGAAAAGAATAACACTAATGGTCCCTTTTTTAACTGTCGTTAAGTGACTTACATTATAATTTACACGTTAGTCCCTTTTGGTTAAATATCGTTGCATCGTTTATCCTTTACAATAACAGCCGTTTATAACTTAAAGTTTTTCGAATTTTTCTTACGTTTTCATCCGTTTTTATAGGNGAACAAAGGTTTAATAAAGTTGTGCTTGTTGAGGAAATGAAATTAGCTTTACCAATGAATGAATCAGAAGGTGGGATGGTTGTCGCGACCGAGGTGGAGAAGCGGGTTAGACAGTTGATGGATTCGGAAGACGGGAAATTGCTTAGGCAAGTTGCGACAGCTCGAAAAGAGGAAGCCGCGTTATCAATGAGTGATGGTGGGTCTTCTCGGGTCGCACTGTCTAAGCTTATCGAGTATTGGTAGTCACTAATGTCTTGTTAGTTGTTATTGTACAACAAGATCTTTTACTCTACGAAATACAGTATATGAAATTCTCGTGATGTTTGTTTTACGTTGGATAATGGACACTAATGTCTGGTGTGCAAATTATTAATTTATTTAGTATTAGATTTGCTGCGACATCGATGTAAAACTAAGTATTTTGACGTGTCGAAAACCCTTGTGCCGGGATGAACATGACTGATTACTTTAAAAGTTCAAATTAAATTCCAAGACATGTGGAATTATAAAATGAGAGTTGACTTGCACACTCTCATATTTGACTTAGACACTTCAAAACATGCATTAAACATTTGTACTGTAATTAAAAACTGCTTTAATTGTTTGAACATTGAGTGTCTCAATAAAATATGAGAGTGTGACAATCACTTATCTTATAGAATAGTTGTACTCCTTTTTATCCCAACTTTTCTTGAGAAAGAGATGTGTTTTGGCTTTCCAAAAATGCGTTGAAAAATGTAAAAAAACATGTTTAGATGGGAGTGGTGTCAAATACGGATGGCAATTTTTGAAATCCACACGAAAATTAACAGGTTCGGGTTGAGTTTAAATAGATTTTGGGTCGGGTTTGGGTCGACCCATCTAACCCGTTTATTAAACAGGTCAGGTTCGGGTTGGGAATAAATTAAGTGGGTCGACCCGCTAACCCGTTTAAGATTTTTCTTATAAATTAAAAATTATTTATATTTTATTATACGGGTTAAATGGGTTAAACGGGTCGACCCACAAACCCATTTAACATATTTAACCGGTATTATATAAACGGGTTACATGGGTCAACTCAAAACCCGTTTAACCTATTTAACATGCCAACCCAAGTATATATACGGGTTAAATGGTCAGGTTCGGGTTATGTGTAAACAAGTTAGGGTTGACATAGCTGACCCGATTATTAAATGGGTCAGATTCAGGTTGGGGTTTCCTGACCCGCCAACCAGTTAACCCATCATATGTTTTTATACGTTAACGGATTAAAATGTATAAAAATGGATGAAAACGTAAGGAAAACAGACAGAAACATAAGAAAACGTATAAAAATGGATAAAACATAAGAAAAATAGAGCGAAAACATATAGAACGGACGAAAACGTATAAAAATGGACAAAATGTATAAAACCGGACGAAAGTGAATAAAATGGATGAAAACGGAAGGAAACGGAGAAAAACATATGAAAACATAAAAATAACTGATGAAAATGTAAGAAAACGTATAAAAACGAGCGAAACATATAAAAACGTATGAAACGGATAAAAACGTATGAAAATGTAAGAGAAATAAAGGAAAACGTAAAACAAGCGAAAACATATAAAAACGGACCCAAACAGATAAAAACGTAGGAAAACAGACAATAACGTAAGAAAAACGAGCGAAAACGTATAAAAACGCATGAAAACGTAAGAAAAACGGACGAAATCGTATAAAAATGGACGAAAACGGATTAAAACGCATGAAAACGTATAAAAACAGATGAAAACGTATGAAAAACGTAAGACAAATTTGAAAAACTTTAAGTTATAAACGACCGTTATTATAAAGGATAAATGATGCAACGATATTTAACAAAAAGACACTAACGTGTAAATTATAACGGAAGTCACTTAACGACAGTTAAAAGGGACCATTAGTGTTATTCTTTTCAGAGATAGGGACCATCCGTGCAACTTTTAACTTTCAGGGACTGTGGGTGAAACTTTGGGCAAACCACATGGACCATCTATGTAATTTACTCTATTTTCTTTATACACTAGTCTCAAGGAAATACAAGCGTCAGTTTGGTCCTCTTTTAAATTAATTTCATGTTTAAAGGTATCTTAATAAGTGAATTAGCAAATTATGGGATGAGATTTGCATGTAACCCCGATAACCCGATAGACCAACCCGACAGCTCGCAACCCGATAGACCCGAACCGGATAGCTTATCGGGCCGGGTTGCGGGTTATTTTTTTATCTTTTCAAAACCCGATAAACCCGACGCGGTAAGCCCCTAACTTGGCCCGATAACCCGGTTGACACCCCTAGTTGGGACTACATTTTGCATTTTATAAAAGTAAAAAATATGTTTAGATGAAGTTGTTTCCGATGAATTTTCTTTTCGTATGACCAAAGGCGGAAAATTAACATATAGTAGAAACGCATAAAACAAAAAATCATCGCCAAAGACCTAAAATATACGGAGTATATATGCTACCCACATAAGCATACATGATTCAAGGCCGGATAATTACAGAAAGATAGCAGGATGGATCATTGGTCATTATCCAATATTCGTGATGGCAGCCCTTACAACTTACAACCATTTGATTCGGTATCATTGATCAATGTTGCACGTTGTCTATAATATTAAACACAAAAAAAGTCAAGTTTCAATCGCTACATTAACGATTTACCGGAATAATATTACATAACATGAGTAAACGAACACTTAGTAACAATAAATCCATATGTATAGACATGAAGATAATAGACATATGTAAGCGAACACTTCGTAAAGTGAATGATTTTATTACCACTCTTCAAAAAATTTTACATTTTTATATTCTGGTAACAAGTTCTAAAATATTGATCACATAAAAGTTACAATATTCAACTAACTAAGCGTACCCTTTGTTACATACGATTTTACGAGTGATTCTACGATCTTACATACGATCCCACCTCACATACGATTCTAGTATGATACTAATCTTACGTGTTTACACGCGATCTTGACAGCCTTGCTTACAACCATTTGATTCTGTATCATTGATCAATGTTGCACGTTGTCTATCCACTTCGCATGCATAACTTTATACTAACATACTTTAAGTTGTAGTTCAAAGGCCATTACTTTAATGCTTAAAACTAGTGTTTTCTTGTTTTTATGCTTATGTATATATGTAACAAGCAACGAAATGCAAAATTGGTTATTTTACCACCAACAAAAAATCCACATAAGCAAGCATTAATACTTCAAAAGATCCATAACAAAATTGGAACATGATATGTTAATCATTACAAAGATGCAAAACATAGCGTGCAAAGCGGCATGATGCTCCAAAAATACGAAAACAATCGTGCATTAGTGGCACAACGGCTTAAACACGTGTAATTCCATCATGTAATAATACATGTATTATGTATACACGATACCCCATTGCGCATTAGTGGTACATCCACTCACAAAGACGTGAAATTAAATCACGCAATGTAGCAAGTCCGCCCAAAGATGCAAAACTACATTGCATAATGTTGAGCGCCACATGCTCTCTGACGAAATTAATTTCGCCATTAAAGGGATTAAATAAAAGCTAACAAGTATAACATGTATGTACATAGCAAATGTCAATTTCCGAATCACGACATCATCCCGCTAATAAAGGGATAAAAAGCTATAAGTAGCTAACTCATAAAGCTTACATAAAGGCAATGATGTTCAAAAGTTCATCGTTGAAGCCAAAAAAAGGCACACAAAAATATATTGCAAGTACGCTAAGTATTAGCATAAAAAAGAAGGTCATATTTCAAAAAACTGTCCAAATTCTAGGTTCTGCTATGTGTAACACCCCGAAATGGGTTTTTATGTATTAATTTATGAGAATGTCATTGGATACTTTGACTTAGACTTTATATTTATTGAAAGACCAAATATAATTTGTTAGTCAAATAAATAGTCAAGTACATATGTGATATGGAAGTAGAAAATACAATGTGGCTAAAATATAAGAAAATGGGACTTGAAGGACCATTCTTGCTAAATAGTCAAACTTGCACCCAAGAAATATCTAGTTACTTTCATTGAGTTCCAGAATTTGATGTGTGTGTGTGTTTGGGCTATGACGTGAGAACCAAGAAGAGGAGGGAAGAATATGGAAACCATGATGATGAATGGTGGTGTCTAAGTAAGTGCAGTGCCCTTAATTATGTATTCAGTGTGTCTAGTCAATTAAGAAATTAGGGTTCATATACCCAAATTGGTGTATAAAAAGATTTTTAAACTAATTGAAAGATGATAAAGGATTTAGGGCTTATGTCTAAGGCTGTAAACGAGCTAAATGTTCAGTGAACATTTCATTAACCGTTCAGTAAAAAGTTCTTTTATATTCGTTTATTTATTAAATGAACGAACATGAACAATATTTTACGTTTGTTTAGTTAAATGAATCAACATGAACAAAAGTCGTGTCCGTTCATTTATGTTCATGAACGTCCGATTATACGCTCGTTAACGTTCATTTATTTATTTATGTTTGTATATCATATCTTTTAATTGTATAATTTTAAAATTGGTTTGTTCAAACAAAACAACACTTATAAAATAATATATTGTGCATAATTTAATAAGGTTTATGTTTGTTGTCCATGTCCATTTATGTTCGATTAGCGTTCGTATAGTGTCTTAATGAACGAACATAAACAAAAATGAACAACTCATTTTTTTAATAAACGAACATGAACGAGAATATTCGTCAACCGACACCACAGTACCTATGGTAACAGTCAAATAAAAATATTTTTGGGTCAATAATGACATTTTATTACATTTCTGACAAAAACGTTGATAAAAACTATATTTTACGTATACGTGTCCAAAAACATCAAACCGGGACTTTACGGTAACATTTAAGCTTAAACCGACACACGATACACCAACGAGGAGTAAAAATAATTTTTCCCTCCCTTTGTTTTGTCTCCTAGACGGCCTCACATGATACTCCCCCAAGTAATGACAAAAACTACTCCACTAACTAACATATAATCTTATATAATTACATGGTTTCCTAAATTACAACACATACAAACTAACTTATCCATATTTACACTCAAAACTTGCCTAGATCATTTTTTCACCTCCAAACTCACGGCACACTTGAGAATTCAAGATCCACAAAATTTGGTTGAAGTTCGAGTTAATCGGGGTGTACTTTCAAGTGTTTTGGGTTAATCGGAACGTGTTGTGGGTAAATTTGAAGCATTTTGGGTTGTTCTTTGGTCACCTAGCTCACGTACAAACACAACCTTTGTAAGGAATCCTCAAAACTTTTTCAATCTTGTTTATTTCATATTCATTTGATGTTTAATGATGTTACCAAGTGCTAAATGTATATGTTTTGCTAAAATGAAAAAGCTAGGGTTTGATATATTTGTGAATGTGGCTCGACATATATGAAGTTTTCATAGTCATTAGAATATTTCTTTCTTGTGTGGTAAATCTTGTTGCTCGTGGTACTAGTTTGATGATACAAATGTGCTTTATGCTAATTACGCGAGTTTAAGTCGGTATATACACTTTTACGTACATATATATAAATCGGCTAATACAAAAATTATGAAATTATTGGGGTTTTGAAAAACATGAAATTTTGGCTCAAATGGTGAATTGGTGGAGATTATGCTTGGAAACTTTAATTAAAATACTTATCATATAAACTATAGTTAATTGTATTAACTAGCAAAAATACTACTATTGGTCGAATTTAATTATTCTTGGTCGAACAATTGTTATAGGTCGAATTATATATATTTTGACTACATTTGACTTTTTAGCTTAATAACTTAATTATAAGTGTTTAATTCGATTAATTAAAATTCGATACGTAATTATAAACACTAAAATGGATTTTTGGGCAAATAAATGTTTGGGCCCAAATGGGGTGTCCGGTGACAGTTGGGCCAAGCCCAAAAATATTTTCCTAACTTTGACTTTTTGACCAAAACTCGATATCGGACGTGTTAAATTAAATTTGGATATATAACGATATATATATCGTAACTTATATCGGACTAAATGGTTTTGAGCTAAATTTTGGACTAATTGGCCCAACGACGAAATGTCGGCCCAATAAGCATTTCGGATGACAAAAATGAGTTTTGAAACATATTTGAGCTTGCGATGATTATTTTCATATAGTGAAACAATTTATATCTATAAATACTAAATTGAACTCATTTTTACATAATACGCCTAATAAATGGATTTTGGCCAAATTTAATAAATATTGACTATCATTGACTTTTAGAGTTATTTTGACTAAACGTTGATTTTGTATCGAGACTTATTAACGATAAGTAACTGTTGGGAATAAAGCTAATAGTTACCACTGATAAGCTTGTGGAAGACACTGCTGAAGAATGCACTAGCAGTGGAAACACATTACCACTGCTAGTACATATTATTACCACTGCTGTTTGGATAACTGTAATGTATTCGTATGTAGATAAATATAGAAAAGATCTTGTGTATATTCTATTATGATAGCTTTATATTTATCTTGTAAAGGACTCCTTGTGCTATAAAAGGAGGTCCTAGGTCATTCTTCTAGGTACGTATCAACCCTAGAAAGCTTCAAGGTGTAACCCTAGTGATAAGCAAGATCACTCGTATTATTATCAATAATATTGAAGCTTTGTGTTAAACTTACAATTGTTCTCACTTACATTACATCATACAATTCATATTCTAAGTATTGTTAAGTATATTCCGCGTGCTTAATAATATAACTCAAAGTATCACTCTAACACAAGGTGTGTGTTTAGATCCTACAAGTGGTATCAGAGCCAGGTTTCTGATACTTTGATTTAGAAGATCCAAGGTGTCACACCCTGAATTTACCTGTTAAATGGCAGCGGAATTGAATTCCCGGGTGTAACGATCATGACATCTCATACAAGGTTACATTGAACGACCTGAAGTGTCGTTTTGTAAATACAACGTTTGATCATTTTATTAAAAACATAAAAGTTTACAACATAGGTCCCAAGTGGTTTTACACATTCATTGAAAATAAAAACGACAAGATCAAACGGTTCATAAGTGCATTGAAGTAAACAGTAAGACGCGTCGACTCCTCGACTCCATGATGGTCCATATGCAAGTCACATGTTGTTATCTTAGTAACCTGAAAATACATTGCTAAAACGGTCAACAATAATGTTGGTGAGAAATCATAGGTTTATGAAAATGAATATTGTACGATAACCATAAGTATAAGGGAATGACGAACTGTCACAAAATGGAATGACGAACTGTCACATAATGGAATGACGAACTGTCACATAATTGATAAAATTGTACATTATCTCTTAAGCTCATGACCCCGAAGCTAGACTGTAGGTAATGCCCCTTCAGAGTGTTTTGCCCGACACTCTAATAATGATCAAATGAAAGGCATCCGTTTGACTGTTGGTAACCCCAACACGGATGGAGGCGTCACCATCAATAGATCTATCCACTCACTCTCGCTTAAATACAATTAACGGTTCATGATAGGGGACTTAAAACATGGCAATGTAGTAACTTAAGTAATGTATATGGATTTGATACTTAGGCTCGTATGAAAAATGGTGCAATGTATTCTCCCCCGTGGGATTTGAAAACAATAAAAATGTAAACGGGGCTATGAAAACTCACCTCAAGTGATGGTACAATCAGGAATGTATGAACTGAAGTAATGAGGTGCAACTCCTAGCCGCAACCTAAAATGAATGCATGTAATCTACTTTAGATTATGAAATGGGTTCATGTATGCACTTGCACTTATAATCTATACCAATCGTTTTGTATTCAAAATATGTATTGTTGCCGAAAATATAGTTTACATCCTCGTATAAGGTCATAGTGAATATTACATGTTCATATAGTCTAATAATGTTATACAATAGTTAAATAGTGAATAATAGTGAAATATGGGTGTTTCTGGGTATACTTAGAAAATTTCTAAGTAAAGTGCTGGTGGTTTATTAGTGAAAATAATAACTTTCGAAAAATCATAACTAATTTGTTATAAGGCCGATTTTCAAGTTCTTTATATCCCCGAAAAGGTAAAAATGTATACTAACATATTTTCAATAGTTTGGCAAGTTTTGAAAAGGTCTAAGGCTCGTTTTTGGCCAAGTAAATTCGTACATCAGCAAACAAATTTCCGGAAAATGTATAAGTCTAGTAGCATTTTGTTTTTGGCATAATTTCTTCGTTATAAGTCCGTTTTTAGCGGTTCAAAAGGCCATAGTTTCATCTAAGGATGTATTTTCTATATCTTGGGTCCAAAATTTACCAAAAATCACTGAGTTTACCCAATTTTGAAAATAGGGACAGTAGGTTTACATATGGTTCCAAAAATGATTTTACCTAGTTTGTACATGTCCAAATCCAC
>LBNU01036894.1:0-15744 GCA_014162995.1 Artemisia annua | reverse complement strand
TCAAAGACTTTGAAGCTTACTTGAAGGTTGACGCGTCACCTCTTAGTGCGCGTCAGGACAACGTGAGTCCAGAAGTGGAAAAAAGACTTGTGCGATACAGAGGAGTCGTAGTGTAATTGTGGGGTTCACCAAGGCAGTCGATTGGAACCAGCATTATGACCAGCTCAACAAAGGCGTAGGAAACTAAATCGCCGGCTAGATGTCACCTATTGGGCTGACGCCGGTCACCCGCGTTTTCCTATATATATGACGTTTTTTCTTATTTTGTGACGAATTTTGAGTGGAGAATTTAGGGTTAACCTAGTAATGTTTAAAGGACCTTAGAGGGGTATCCTAACCCCTCTAACTTGATGTTTAATCCAATAAGTCTTATTCATACGGATATGTCTATGTGTTGTGTGACTATCTTGCTTGTCTTTCTTTCACATCTTAGGCTATTTATTTTTTTGTTTGCTTAGATCTAATGAACCTACTTTATTATCCTGTACGTGTATGTTGTGATTGTGTTTGGGTGAATGTTTACTACGTTAGCTTGGAACTGCTAACTCCTATACGGTAACAAGCTGAATCTTGAACGTGAATGTCATGTGCTTAATCGATTTTAAGGTAGTATTTATGCATAGGTTGTATCGGTGAGCTCATGTAGGATGCTTGACGTATATCATAGAGTAAGGTAGGACTTATAGAGTTAGGGATTGAACGCCCTCCCTCGTGTTAGGAATACACCGTTCATCCTGCAAAAAAAACAAATCTAACATACAATTACATGGTAAAAGATAGTTAGGGTAATGGGAAATCTAAGTAACATACTCTCCACATGTTTCTCAAAACAAAAATACAAAAATATGTAGATTAAAGTTGATAACTTTGGGGTTGTTGACCTGCACATAATTTCGCCCTTCTCCAAACCGGATTTACTTGTTTCATAATATAAATACAAAAGGAATTTCTCCACCTACCTGTTTAGAGTAGCTTTAGCTAACGTGAACACTATTCCCCTGCACGCGAGAACGTAATCCACCCGGTACTTCCATCACTATTACTGACATCGGTCAGGTACAGCTGCCTCTGGTGGGGATTGCAAGCTTTTGAGATTCTCTCGAGAGGTAAGAACGTAGTGCGTGTTGCATCAGGCATCACTACACTACAACGATCAGGTACACTGCCTGGAGGATTGTAAAACTTCGTTTCGAGGTTCTGCAAATCTCGCATCAGCATAGCTTTGGACCACATGCCTTGGCTCAAGATCTACAAGGCCTGATCTTGACACAAATAACCTTAGCCTCAACCTAACATCAGTTTTACCTTGTCCTAACATCAGAGTCAGGGTTAAACATTATCTATGACCTCAGGGGGTCTCAACCCATTTGACTAAAAACGATTTATCATCAATCTAAAACAAAATTAGCGTAACACGATGCCCTAAAGTCAAAAATGATGAACCTAATCAATCTTCGCACACACACAACACACACTCTATAAAATACAACAACAACTGGTGCATGAACTTGGACATCGCTAGACGACCCCAAGAAAACCATCAAGAGTTGTCCCCATATGGCAGTAAACCTCTTAGCAAAACAAAATGAACGAAAACATTCAGTGTTACAAAGAAAGATTCATTAAAACATTGACGACATGGAATAGGAAAATATTAGAGTTCATTGTCTAGCAACACAAGCAAATAGGGTCGACTATTCCCCTAACAAGCATTCAGCCTAAAAAACTATTACTTTAGGCAATTGCAAAACTCTTGTTATATCTTACTAGCCTTTAACCACACAAGTCGACTACGATAAACCTGATAATGAGAACATTACCTTGATGAGAGTATTGTATCAAATCAGGTTATACATATCTTTTATGGCATAACAAAGCCATCACATCTAAATACCATCAGGCTCATACGCCATTACATAAGGCTCGTAAATCCATCAGAATCATACGTTATTACGTCAGGCTCATATGCCATAAGGCTCAAACGCCATTACATAAGGCTCATATGCCATCAGGCTCGTATGCCATCAGGCTCATATGCCATTACTATACGCCATTAGACTTGTATGTCATCAGGTTTAAAGACACATGGATGACATACCTCTAGCCTGACACATATCTAACATAAAGAAATGTTACATCTAGGTATGTATCGCATTTTCTCTTTCAAAGAAATTGTAACTTGGAAATGATATGAAAATTTCGCTGTTACTCTTATATGTTATCAATATACGTTCTATACATAATCTACTTGGTGACTGACCATGTCTATCCTGTCTTTCGTATCATCATAATTAGTTCATAGTAGACGTAACTAAGACATGAAAGATTGTTCACAAGATTGTGGCAATAACAAATAAATTCATATATACGCCAGTCTCAGGCATCTTAGAGACACCTGAACAGTCAAACAGACTATAATATCGCATATTGGTTCATGTACGCCAAATAGAACATGTCGTTAACCTGAGCGATAGTTAATCATATTTATTTGGTCACTAAATTTTAACTATTGCGAAGCCTTAACAAGCTCCAAACTCATCATCAACCTATACGCTTGCAAAATGTTCTTGGGAACAAAAGAAACATATGTAATAAACACTCCTGCAGAGTTACATAAAAGCCTCATAAACACTTAAGGATCGTCAATCATTGTGTGTGTGGTGGGTAGACCGAACCTAGGCCGGGTCGCCATTACGATTGGTATAAGAAACTAACAAATAGGAACTTGTATAAAAGAAACACAAACAAACCTTAATGAATTAACTATTGAACATAAATAAATGATGAGCCCAACTAATAGCTATGCTTTTAATTCATATTCGTTCATAGATCAAACATCCAAACCGTTTATTGATTGCTGGGTCCAACCATATGTATGGGAAGTAGCGGCCAATAAGTATTCATTAATACAATATTTTTTAGTGTGGGGAACTAAACAAATATCGTTATAGTACCACTAAGGCACTTACAAAGACGTTAACATAAAAGTACACTGCATAACGGAAACACTAAACGTGTATAAACTCAAATTGTTCTATTCTAGTAACGCATTGATAACGCTCTAATTATACATATTTATTCCATCGATTATATATCATATATCTATTATATTACATAGAATATCACGTTATTTGTGTAGAATTGGTACTAATCTGTTTGTCTATGGCAACTTGGTGTTTACTTTATAGAAATTGGTCGACAAAACATTCATCAACCCATCCATGATCTTGTTTAATACCTTATCTCATGTCTAACGAACTTGATGAGGAAATTGGCTTATGTATACTTCTGTTATGAACCATTCTTAATGCATTTGATATATTGAGAATCATATGTCGAAAGGGTTTCTTAATATGTTGGATAGTTATGGGTACGATTGATAACCATTCACCTCTTGCTTATAGATCTTGTTCATGATTGCTTGCTCATCGTTACATGTTACTTCCATGTTTCTTAGCCTAAATAAACATAATTTTTAATCATATAAACAAACAATCCAAATTACTAGTTTTTGGATAAGTGACTATCTAAGGACTTTACTTTAACACAATTGCTAACTTGGCTTTTCTACAATCTATTGGGACGACCTGGTCTTACCTAAACCTTTACTATAAACGGGGGTTATAATTTACCCATGTGTTTTATATATTAAGGAAAATGGTGAAATTAGTATTATAAATTTAAAGCTTTTGAAACACATCAAAGTTTTTGGCGCCGCTGCCGGGGATTGGCATTGATAAAATCGAGTTAGTTAAGTGTTTTGAGACTTTTTACAAACATAGCCGTACTGTTTTCTGGCAAACTGAATCAATTTTTTTGCTTTATGAGACTGAGTGTACGCCGCACTTCAGTGTTTGTGCGCCATATTCTCTGAAAAAATTCAAACTACGCCGGTTTTACTTTCTAAACTGTCGTACTTTCTGGAAAAATTCACAATGTTCACTGAGACAAAAGCAAACCAAAACAAAAACTTTGTAATGCTTAAATTCAAGGCTGAGAACATGAGAATTGCTTTTATGTGCCTTTGGTATTTGGATTGATGCATTTGTTAATATGTTATGATTCATCGAAAATACAAGAATATTTGCTTATTTGGTTAATTAGACATTTTCTTGTTTTTGATTGTTTATGCATGATAATAATCTGGACTATAAGGTTAAACATAATTCTGAGATATTCTAAAAACTACAAAGGGGTTGAAACTAAAAACAGGGGATGTACGCCGCACTTGTTTTCAAGTACGTCGGTCTTTCCTGGGAAAATTCAAAATAATATGAAGATTAAAAAAGAAGTACGCCGTACTTGTTATCAAGTACGTCGCACTTTTATGACTGAAAGTTCATAGAAGACTTTTATATTGTTCATAATGATCAAACCCATCCATCTTTTAATTTCTGAATGTTTACTGATGTTATTGGAGTGCAAAATATCATTTAGTTTTGATTGTACTAACATACTAATGGTTTATTTGATGTTATGTTGTCATATGTTAGAAATGGACCCAAATTCGAGTATTGGACGTATGTGCTTAGATAAGGGAAATTCTCTTGCTGAGGTTGACCAAGTGGAAACTGAAGAAACCTGGCAAGAAGCAGTTACTTTTGACATACCAAGTATGGGGAAAAAGAATAAGCAAAAGATTCATATATTTCATGGGATGGAAACGGATGAATGTTTCATGAAGTTTATTACCCCTTGCCATGTAGAAAATATTTATGCAAATGATGCAATAGTTGACTTGGATTACAATAAGAATTATGTGTCTAAGGAGCTAATGAAAAGGCTTGGGCTAGGTTTTGAAGAAAGGGAAAATGGAAACAAAATTATCAATAAGAAGTTACTAGTTCAATTGAATGTGGATGTGAGTCTGGTAGAGTTTGCTAGGTACTTAGGGTTGTACAGGTCTGAGGAGTTAAATGAGGAAGGATTTGAAATCTATTTTCAGAGTGGTTTAAGGGATGAAGGAGATTTCAAGGCAGAGGAGTACTGGAGCAGGATCAGTACTGAGGATGAGTTGAGGTTGTCTAGGAGTGCTTGCAACAGCATTAGGAGTCCTGTCCTAAGGTTGTTACAAAAAATGATTGCATATAGTGTTTATCAAAGGACCACTGGGTATGATAAAATTCAGAAACATGAGCTATGGTTGATGAGTATGTTTGAGGATAGGAACAATGAGAGGTTTGCTAATGTGGCTTGGGTGATAGCTAGGTGGATGAAGAGAAAAGGCAAGGGTACACAGGAAGGGAGCAAGATAATCATGGGACAGTTTGTGACTAGGATAGCTAGGAGGATGATACTCTTATCTGATGATAATCTGAACAGCTACTCTACTCCCACACCTTGCAAGAAGCTGAATGAGACAACACTTAGGGAGTTGATTGGTGAGGATGGAAAGTTGATTGATGAGGACCCTCAATGAATAAATATGTATTTAATTGTTTAGTAATTTGGTGAAACATATATAATTAGGATAGGTAGAGTTTGACATGATGCTTTGGAGGCTGAGTGTAAAGAATAGGATAAAACGTTTATAATAAATACCTTTATACAAATAAGAAGTAACACTCTATTAATTAGGCATAACTAGTCGAGAGAAAAATCAATTGTATATAAATAGTTCTTAAATAGTATCAATAGTGGTGCTTAAGAAAATAAGCAAGAAATGCTCAAAAAAACATGAGTTCACGGGGAGTAAGACAACCAATAGAAATTGATAAATTGTAACAGGTTTTGATGTTATATGAAATTATATAACATATGGTGATAAAAGAGTTAAGAGACCATTGTAATTCACATACAATGTCGGATAAATAAGAGAGACCATTGTAATCACATACAATGTCTGATAAATAAGAGAGACCATTGTAATCACATACAATGTCTGATAAATAAGAGAGACCATTGTAATCACATACAATGTCTGATAAATAAGAGAGACCATTGTAATCACATACAATGTCTGATAAATAAGAGAGACCATTGTAATCACATACAATGTCTGATAAATAAGAGAGACCATTGTAATCACATACAATGTCTGATAAATAAGAGAGACCATTGTAATCACATACAATGTCTGATAAATAAGAGAGACCATTGTAATCACATACAATGTCTGATAAATAAGAGAGACCATTGTAATCACATACAATGTCTGATAAATAAGAGAGACCATTGTAATCACATACAATGTCTGATAAATAAGAGAGACCATTGTAATCACATACAATGTCTGATAAATAAGAGAGACCATTGTAATCACATACAATGTCTGATAAATAAGAGAGACCATTGTAATCACATACAATGTCTGATAAATAAGAGAGACCATTGTAATCACATACAATGTCTGATAAATAAGAGAGACCATTGTAATCACATACAATGTCTGATAAATAAGAGAGACCATTGTAATCACATACAATGTCTGATAAATAAGAGAGACCATTGTAATCACATACAATGTCTGATAAATAAGAGAGACCATTGTAATCACATACAATGTCTGATAAATAAGAGAGACCATTGTAATCACATACAATGTCTGATAAATAAGAGAGACCATTGTAATCACATACAATGTCTGATAAATAAGAGAGACCATTGTAATCACATACAATGTCTGATAAATAAGAGAGACCATTGTAATCACATACAATGTCTGATAAATAAGAGAGACCATTGTAATCACATACAATGTCTGATAAATAAGAGAGACCATTGTAATCACATACAATGTCTGATAAATAAGAGAGACCATTGTAATCACATACAATGTCTGATAAATAAGAGAGACCATTGTAATCACATACAATGTCTGATAAATAAGAGAGACCATTGTAATCACATACAATGTCTGATAAATAAGAGAGACCATTGTAATCACATACAATGTCTGATAAATAAGAGAGACCATTGTAATCACATACAATGTCTGATAAATAAGAGAGACCATTGTAATCACATACAATGTCTGATAAATAAGAGAGACCATTGTAATCACATACAATGTCTGATAAATAAGAGAGACCATTGTAATCACATACAATGTCTGATAAATAAGAGAGACCATTGTAATCACATACAATGTCTGATAAATAAGAGAGACCATTGTAATCACATACAATGTCTGATAAATAAGAGAGACCATTGTAATCACATACAATGTCTAAGAAATACCATCGTGTAACTCACAATGTTTAGAAGAGTTTAGTATTCACATGGAGAAACTCCGTTAAGAAAAATAGCGATGCTTTCAAAGATGTGTATAAATTTCCGGATGGAAATTTACAATGCACATGAATAGCATAAAATACAACTAGAAAGTTTAGTGCACAAAGTTTATATATAGGAGTGATACTTTCGCGGATTATCGGATGAGTTAAGAAATAATTATAGTGCTACTATAATTATCCTTAATATAATTAAGATATACTTGAGGGAGTAATAGAAAATTCAGGAGTAGGCGCGCATGGATATCGGACAAGATGATGGCAGCTCATGATTTTGAAAAATAAATGATTATAGTCTAGGTTTTTAAAACAAAAAGACCTAGTTCACTATAATTTGTGCTCTGGTACCATTCTATAACACCCCCATTTTCGGAACGCAGCGGAATACAACATGGGGTGTTATTTAATAGTCGCATAGTACAAGTATAGTAAACAACTTTAAAACAAAGTCGTTTCAAACAATTTACATTCGATAATTTATCAGAGTTGAGGTCCCAAAAGTTTAACATAAGTTAAGAATACATAAATTTAAAAGTTCTAGTCATTATCGAATGAAATTTTATTAAACATAAGCCATCAAGTAGATATCCATTTCTTTGCGCCGCCCATCCAAGCTTAAGCCACTTACGGACCTGAGAAAATACATGCTAAAAAGTCAACACAAAGGTTGAGTGAATTCATAGAGTTTAATAAGTAATCAGTTGAATACAAGATAATTCAGTTTAAAATACGATGGGCTACGTTGTTATACGCCCATAATTAAGTTGACATGTAACAAATACAAGTCGGGAAATAAGATTTATAGCATTGAGCTCACGAAACCGAACCTTAACACAGATTTAATAATGCCCCGCAAAAGGGTAATCTTTGCCATTTACCCTAAATTCTCAATATTATATGTCCGTTTGACCACCAGTTGTCAAATGAGCGCTACTCACCCGGACAGGCTCGTTAAGCCAAATATGCATATTTATAATACTAGCGTTTACTACTCAAGTAATTAACGGTTCATGATGGGGACTTTAGGCAAGAAGTACTCAATGTCAGATGTCTATAAATCATGTAATCGGGTCCAGCATACCAAAAACTACTTGTATTCAGTTTGTAAAACTAGCATGAATCCCCCTCGCGAGGTTTATAAAACAATTGAAGTAAGTAAAGGCGAGACTATGAACTCACCGTGAACAAAGGAAGTAGCAAGGAACAAGCAAGATAAGAATTAGCCGCGAAGTTCTACGAGCAACATTTTTACACTTTTTATCCTAGTGCTGATGGGATTTTTAATAACTTATATACTTTCAAAAATTTGTTACTCGCAAACCGTAAGTCCACAAATATCGTTCTTTATATCCCCGGAAAGGTATTCATCTGTACTAACAAGTTTTATGGGTCCCACTAAGTTAAAAATTACTTATCATTAGTAAAATAATCCATTTAACTATAGTATTCAGTCCAACAGTTTTCAATATCACAACAGTCCCACGAAAAATGCGATATCTAGAGTTCTACAAGCCCGTTTGATTCCCCGTTTGCGGCCACGTTTAAGTTAAGATGTTATCTATAACTTTTATGTTTTAAGAAACCATTGGCTATGTCCAGAAAAACAAGTTTCATAGGTTATATATCTGGTACTCAGATTATGACATGTTTCACGAAAATATTTCTAGTTTAATCATCGTAATGAGTTATTCGACGAAATACCCGTCAAAATGACCGCAAGACATAGGCCTACAACCACATGTTTTTAGTTTATGTCCAATGTTTACTGATTAGATCAGTTTATTCCATCTTTACCCCTGATTCAGATTCACAGTTTGTATGTCTAGTCCTTTAATGCTTTTATTGTTTTCTAAGTTATGTTCCAAGCCTAACTAAGCATAATAACTTATATAATGTTCAAATACATCAAGATATATAAAATTACAGAAATGAAAATGAAAAATGAAATGAAAAGGGAGTGATTGGTTTCCTTACAAAAGTGGATGAACAAGAAAAACAAGATCAATGGACCACTAAACCTAGATTTTTACCACAACACTTGCACCCTTTCTTTCAAATATTTTGCCCAAATCTTTGTCCACCAAAATACTTTGTAAAACCTTGAAAATCACAGCCACTTGACACCTTGGAAGTCTTTAGAATAATCACCAAATAAAACCCTTGAAAACAAAGTCTTTGAGGAAGAAAAAGAACCAAGAACTAGCTAGCACCAAAAGACCTTTACTCTTGGACAATCTTGGACTAGAAAAATTAACCAACAAAGGCTTGTTGGTTCATAAGAAGCCACGAAATTATAGAGATAAAATGCAGATTTTTGAGGGAAATAACTTTGGTGATAATAACTAAGTGCAAAGATTATCCTATTTATGTAAAAATACAACTAGTGGAGTACATGTGTTAGATTTTAGCAATTCACCAAGCCAAATGGCTTGATCCTCTTACATATTCAGCCACCTAAGGGTGGTGGGTGTATGAGTGGAGCATTTCATGATTTAATTTGAGTATTGAGTGTTTTAGATGTAGTTTTGATCCCCGGTAGTTAAAACATAGGGTTTTTAAGACGCGTAATGTAAAATCGGGTAGTAGTAAAATATAAAACTTTCAAAAATGTTAAAACTTATTAACATAACCTATTTAAGTATTTTAGATGAGTGGTAAGTTCATTGAAGGGTTTAAACATCATTAAAACTGAAATCGTGAGTTAAAACGCGTTTGGTGACACCGGTTCTTGATAAAAGTGACGTAAACTATAAAAATGAAACGACAAGAATAAAACTCACTTGTAAATATGAGAATAGGTTAAAATTCATAAAACATGTAAAATCTTCATAGTCTATGGTTGATTCACGTTGTTAAAACCATAAAACGTAAATTTAAATCGCGTAAAACGTAAAAGGTGCAAGGTTTTCGTAAAATTAGAAAAAGAGAAAAGTGACTTTTAAAATAGGATTGTAAGGAAACAATGATTTTTAAAAAGTGTAGAATGGACATAGTTTAGTCGCGGTTGAATGAATTGAACGAATCATGACGTACGCGGATAACTTCCAACGAAGTTAATTAAAAAAATAGAATAGTTAAATAATAAAATATTGAAATTAGTGACATGAAATTTTTGAAATGTCACATAACGTACCCCTTAAGAGAGCTCCGTCCCGGAGCTTAACTCGCTTTATCCCCCGATGGTTCACTTGAGAAAAGATAAGGATACTCGTAAGGAATGAAGTCTAGAATAACTAACGACGCGGTTCGATTCTTGTCGTCTAGAAATACGGTGCAGAGTAAGGTTGAGTATGCGCGATAAAGATAGAGTGAGGATTTGTTTGGTTGTTGTGCTCGATCGTATCAGTACCGCTAAATTGTTATACTCACATAAGAATTTTGTGATTCTCGGAAATCAAGTAGAGGATCAATTAGACATAACCCATATATAACTATTCCAAGTATTTGAAAAGTCTAAGTCGAACATAGGTAGTCAGACTATGTTCCACTGTCCCTAGGTTAAATATAGGTGACTTGACTATATTTAACCGAGGTTCGATAAAATTTTCAAATACTTAACTTAGTTATACTCGTGATATGTCCATTGTTGGACAAGTATGGAGTTTGCATAAGTATCTTATATACAAAGAGTGATGTAAGTTTGATACACACGGGGACACAAGCGAATAAGGCAAATATGTGCAGAAAGAAAGTTTTAAGCAATTTTAAAACAGTCCACACTGGGCCAGAATCATAGATCTTTAACAATAAAGGTTTCTGAAGAGAACTTGATGAATGTAGAGAAAGTTGCTGAAATTCAGCTTTTGTAGATGATGAATTAGTTCATAAGAATTACAGGAAAATGACGGACAATAAAACAATAACAAAATATTTAATGAGGTAATAATAAATCAATGTTTTAAGTTAATAACAGAGGGGAAGAGTAATTTTTAAGAAGCAACAACATGGTTTAGAAGATAGTAGTAAACTAGTTTTACAAATTAATTGACCAAATGATTTGTAAAGGGGTGACAAAAAGTTAATTCTGAGCTTGTTAAAGCAGTTTATAAAATAGTATTGAATAAGGTTATTAGTTTATAAGGTAATAATGGGGTAATTATTTAGGGAATAGTAAATCCATTTGTAATATAATGAAAGATAGTTTATATGTCAATAAATGAGTTGTTTATAAAATAGTAGTGAATTTCCAAGGTAAATAAATAGAATGTGACGGGTTTCATATAAAACACCGTTATGTATGGTCATAAAAAGATTTTTAAAGATCATAGCACCACTCACGATTTTTGAGAAAATAAATGAGACCACTGTGTCAC
Organism: Artemisia annua; assembly: GCA_014162995.1. Lineage (NCBI taxonomy): Eukaryota > Viridiplantae > Streptophyta > Magnoliopsida > Asterales > Asteraceae > Artemisia > Artemisia annua. The sequence goes on along the minus strand of LBNU01036894.1, from coordinate 4,199 downwards.
CCACAATGTATGAGAATGTTTTAGGGGATCATCAAAATGAATAAATATGTATTTAATTGTTTAGTAATTTGGTGAAACATATATAATTAGGAGAGGTAGGGTTTGACATGATGCTTTGGAGGCTGAGTGTAAAGAATATGATAAAACGTTTATAATAAATACCTTTATACAAATAAGAAGTAACACTCTATTAATTAGGCGTAACTAGTCGAGAGAAAAATCAAGTGTATATAAATAGTTCTTAAATAGTATCAATAGTGGTGCTTAAGAAAATAAGCAAGAAATGCTCAAAAAAACATGAGTTCACGGGGAGTAAGACAACCAATAGAAATTGATAAATTGTAACAGGTTTCGATGTTATATGAAATTATATAACATATGGTGATAAAAGAGTTAAGAGACCATTGTAATTCACATACAATGTCGGATAAATAAGAGAGACCATTGTAATAGCATACAATGTCTAGAAGATTTATTATTCGCTTGGAGAAACTTCATATATAAAAATATATGGCGATGCTTCAGGAACAAGCAGGATAGTTTAAAGAAAAAAAAATATCTTAAGTACATATAGTAATATTCACTATATGTATACGTATAGTAACGGTGCACTCGAAGATGTGTATAAATTTCCGGATGGAAATTCACAATGCACATGAATAGCATAAAATACAACAAGGAAGTTTAGTGCACAAAAGGTTATATATATAAGAGTGATACTTTCGCGGATTATCGGACGAGTTAAGAAATAATTATAGTGCTCCTATAATTATCCTTAGTATAATTAAGATATACTCGAGGGAGTAATAGGAAATTCAGGAGTAGGCGCGCATGGATATCGGACAAGATGATGGAAGCTCATGATTTGAAAAATAAATGATTATAGTCTAGGTTTTTAAAAGGAAAAACACCTAGTTCACTATAATTTGTGCTCTGGTATCAATCTATCACACCCCCATTTTACGAACGCAGCGGAATACAACATGGGGTGCTATATATTAGTCACATTGTACAAATATAGTAAACAACTTTAAAACAAAGTCGTTTTTAAAATTCACATTCAATAATTTATCAGAGTCAACAAGGTCCCAAAAGTTTTTAACATAGTTAAAAGATACGTAAGTTTTAGAAGTTTAAAACATTATCGAATGAAACTTTTATTTAAACACGAGCCATCATATAGAAATCCATTTCTTACGCCGCCCATCCAAGCTGAAGTCACTTACGGACCTGAGAAAATACATGCTAAAAAGTCAACACAAAGGTTGAGTGAATTCATAGAGTTTAATAAGTAATTGGTTGAATACAAGATAATTCAGTTTAAAAGAAGTTGGACTACGTTGTTATACGCCCATAATTAAGTTGACATGTAACAAATACAAGTCGGGAAATAAGATTTATAGCATTGAGCTCACGAAACCGAACCTTAACACAGATTTAATAATGCCCCGCAAAAGGGTAATCTTTGCCATTTACCCTAAATTCTCAATATTATATGTCCGTTTGACCACCAGTTGTCAAATGAGCACTACTCACCCGGACATGCTCGTTAAGCCAAATATGCATATTTATAATACTAGCGTTTACTACTCAAGTAATTAACGGTTCATGATGGGGACTTTAGGCAAGAAGTACTCAATGTCAGATGTCTATAAATCATGTAATCGGGTCCAGCATACCAAAAACTACTTGTATTCAGTTTGTAAAACTAGCATGTATCCCCCTCGCGAGGTTTATAAAACAATTGAAGTAAGTAAAGGCGAGACTATGAACTCACCGTGAACAAAGGAAGTAGCAAGGAACAAGCAAGATAAGAATTAGCCGCGAAGTTCTACGAGCAACCTAAATAGATATACGCTTGTCTTAGGTTTTTGGAAATAAACATTGATGCAATTTAGATATGTATATAAATTATGACCTTAATTATGCTTGGTACATAATTCCTAAATATATCACAAATTTTAGTTTAGCATTTGTAAGTTATCTATAAGTATGAATTTTACATTTTCTTACAAAATTCAAGTAATAATCCTATATTTGTCTCTAAGTCCAAACATGTATTATGAAAGTCCACTATTAGCCCATGGTTCAAATTTAGTCCATGGGTCAAGTTTTAGCCAAAAACTTCACATTAATCTTGAGGGTTCAAAATATATTAGGTGGTTCAAAAAGGTATTCAAAGGTCCAATTTTTATGAGGTATAAATATTTTTACACTTTTTATCCTAGTGCTGATGGGATTTTTAATAACTTATATACTTTCAAAAATTTGTTACTCGCAAACCGTAAGTCACAAATCTCGTTCTTTATATCCCCGGAAATGTATTCATCTGTACTAACAAGTTTTATGGGTCCCACTAAGTTACAAATTACTTATCATTAGTAAAATAATCCATTTAACTATAGTATTCAGTCCAACAGTTTTCAATATCACAACAGTCCCACGAAAAATGCGATATCTAGAGTTCTACAAGCCCGTTTGATTCCCCGTTTGCGTCCACGTTTAAGTTAAGATGTTATCTACAACTTTTATGTTTTAAGAAACCATTGGTTATGTCCAGAAAAACAAGTTTCATAGGTTATATATCTGGTACTCAGATTATGACATGTTTTACGAAAATATTTCTAGTTTAATCATCGTAATGAGTTATTCGACGAAATACCCGTCAAAATGACCGCAAGACATAGGCCTACAACCACATGTTTTTAGTTTATGTCCAATGTTTACTGATTAGATCAGTTTATTCCATCTTTACCCCTGATTCAGATTCACAGTTTGCATGTCTAGTCCTTTAATGCTTTTATTGTTTTCTAAGTTATGTACCAAGCCTAACTAAGCATAATAACTTATATAATGTCCAAATACATCAAGATATATAAAATTACAGAAATGAAAATGAAAAATGAAATGAAAAGGGAGTGATTGGTTTCCTTACAAAAGTGGATGAATGATCGAGGCAGACCTAGCTAGTGAAAGCAAGAACCTCGGGTCGTAGTCCCAACGAGGGTTGAAATTGACCTTGTCACTCGAGTCATGAGTTATGTGAAGTGAATGGGTTTAAAAGATGTGATTTGGATTTAGCTATACTACGAAACTTGTTTAAAACTTAAAAGAAATAAAGTACGAGAATGAAAGAAATAAGTTGAACGATAAAAGAAAACATAAGTTGAATAAAACGTAAAGAAAATGAAATAAGAAAGAAAGAAAAATTAAGTAAAGAAAAGAAATGAAAATGAAATACGAAACGTGAAATGTTTTTGGTTTTTAACTTTAAAAAATGAAAGAAAAGAAAAGTAAACGTTTAAAAGAAAATAAAAGAAGTGAAAATAAAAATAAACTAAGTTAAAAAGATTTAAACGAAAATTCGACAGAGTAATGGTAAGAAATGAATTAAAGAAAACTCCACTCGATAAACGATGGAGTGTAAATAAGCCTAGCTCGGCCTTAGAAGTAAACAGTACTCGACACAAAAGAGATTAAGACTCGAAAACTAAAGTGGACAAAACTCAAACTCGCTAAGATAAAGAAAATGAAACTCGCTAAGGAACAAAACCAAACTCGCTATGTATTAAAAACTAAACTCGCTACCTTATGTAAAGCACCAAACTCGCTAGACAACTATCCCAACTCGCTATAACAAAACTCAAACTCGCTAGGGAACCAAAACGATACTCGCTAGAATTTCTTTGAAACCATACTCGCTAGGTAGAAGGAAACCAAACTCGCTAACAATGCCAAACTCGCTAGCTTTACCAAACTCGCTATAAATAAAATATGATACTCGCTAGCCAAGTTCATACTCGCTAGGACAAAAAGCATACTCGCTATCAAATTAATTCATACTCGCTAGACCCTAAATTAATACTCGCTACCATGGAAACCATACTCGCTAGCCAAGTACATACTCGCTAGGAAAACAGCATACTCGCTGGACTTAGAAACCATACTCGCTAGATATTTTAGAAAACCCCATACTCTCTAAACCCTAAATCCTATACTCGCTATTTTAAGTTTTTAAGAACTGGAATTATTTTTACGTAAAACTTTTTATGAAAACTTTTTAGAAACTTATTTAGACTTAATATTAAGCAAAACAAACAATCAAAATAAGCTAAAGAAGCTCAACGAATTCAAAATAAGCTAAACATATTTCTAGGGCTTGTAATTAAAAAGCTAGTTTAAACTCAAAAGAAAGATTT